>PVJX010048737.1:0-11366 GCA_004027295.1 Dolichotis patagonum
GGTCAGTCTGGAGATTCCTCAAAAAGCTGGGTATGGAAGTCCCATTTGACCCAGCTATTCTGCTTCTAGGCATATTTCCAGAAGAACTGAAAACATCGTACCACAGTGATTTATGTGCACCCATGTTTATAGCAGCACAATTTGTAATAGCCAGATCTTGGAAACAACCTAAGTGCCCATCAACTGAGGAATGGATAAAGAAGTTGTGGCATTTTTATACAATGGAGTACTACTCAGCTATAAAGAATGATCACATCAAGATATTTATAAATAAATGGACACGACTTGAGACCATTCTCTTAAGTGAAATAAACCAAACTCACAAGGGTAAATGCCATATAGTCTCCCTTATATGAGATTTGATAAGAGTATATAAGACTTTATGGTAAGCATGAGTCCCCATGTCATAACTTCAAAGTCTTTCAAAGTTTTAAATCATCAGTTGGAATGGTTTTATCCTGTTTTGTTTGACTGTATCATACTTGATATGAGTAGCAGTTTTGAAGAAAACAAAACATTGTGACAGCTATTGCTGATTTAATATCATCCTTCTTAGAAGTCCTACCATGCTTTTTTTGTTCTACTACTATTGGGTCTATCACATTGTGTCTTATTGAAATTTGAATATGTGTGATAGTTTTTTTTTCTTTTTCATCCAAAATGAGATACTATAGTACCCATTGAACATTTTCTGTTATTCGGTTCAGAAAGCCCTGTAATTCTTTCACTCTATGCATGGCTTTATATTATTGTGTTATATATGATATTATTGTATTTGAAACTATGCTCAACTATAGCAGAGTAAGAGATATGGTGTTAGCTACTGTTGATGTCCAGTTGACTTAATGTAAAGTACTGTGTTGCCTATGTTGTCCTGTTCTGATCTGCTCTGTACTGCCCCCTTTTGTTTTATTCTCTTTCAAATAAAAAAAATAAAATAAAGAAAAAAGAAAATAGAATGAGCACATATAAACAATCTAACGCTTCATCTCAAGCTACTGGAAAAGAAGAGTAAGTTAAACCCAAAGCTCATAGACGAGAGAAAATGGTAAAGATTAGAACAGAAATCAATGCAATCAAAAGCAAAAATAATACAAAGAATTAATGAATCAAAAAGCTGCTTTTTTGAGAGAATAAACAAAATTGACAAACCTCTAGCTAACCTTATAAAACAAAAGAAAAAAAACCCAAATTCACACAATAAGGACTATAAAGGGAGAAATTAATACAGATCCCATGGAAATTCAAAAGATCATGAACACCTACTCTGAAAATCTCTACTCACATAGAGAGGAAAACACAGAGGAAATGGGCAGATTTCTAGAAACATATGGACTACCAAAACTCAACCAAGAAGATATCGCAATTTTGAATAACCCAATATCAGCTATTGAAATTGAAAACATAATAAAAAACTTACCAACAAAGAAAAGTCCAGGTCATGATGGATTCACAGCTGAATTCTACAAGAAATTTATAGAAGATTTGATGCCAATACTCCTACAACTCTTCAATGAAATTGAAAAGAAAGCATTCCTCCTTAAATTATTCTGGGAAGCAAGCATAACTCTCATACCAAAACCAGAGAAAGACCCAACCAAAAAGCAGAGCTATAGGTCAATCTCACTAATGAACACTGATGCAAAGATTCTCAATAAAATACTAGCAAATAGAATGCAGCAAATCATCAAGAAGATTATACATCATGACCAAGTGGGGTTCATTCCAGGAATGCAGGAATGGTATAACATATGCAAATCAATAAATATTATACACCATATCAACAGAGCCAAAAACAAAAACCACATGGTCATCTCAGTAGATGCAGAAAAATCTTTTTGATAAAGTCCAACACATGTTCATTAAAAAAAAAAACCTTTCAGAAACTCAGAATACACAGTGTCTACCTAAACCTTATAAAGGCCATCTATGACAAACCAACAGCCAATATTATACTAAATGAACAAAAACTAAAAAATTCACTTTAAAATAAGGAACAAGACCAGGAGGTTCTCTATAGCCACTCCTTTTCAATATAGTTCTGGAAACACTAGCCAGGGCAATCAGACAAGAGAGAGAAATAAAAGGAAGAAAGATAGGAAAGGAAGAAGTTAAATTATCACTATTTGCAGATGATATGATACACTATATAGAAGATCCCAAAAACTCCATTAAACGACTGATAGGGGTAATAAACAAATTCAGCAGTGTAGCTTTCTACAAAGTCAATGTGCAAAAATCAATAGCATTCCTGTACACAAACAAGAAACTCACCAAGAGAGAAATTATGGAAATATCGCACTTCACAATAACATCTAAAAAATGAAATACTGAGGAATCAACCTACCTAAAAATGTAAAAGACCTATATGCTAAAAATTATACTATGCTAAAAAAGGAGATTGAAGAAGATATAAGAAAATGAAAGGATATTCCTTGCTCTTGACTCGGAAGCACAAACATTGTGAAAATGTCCATACTCCCAAAACTGTTACACAGATTTAATGCAATCCCAATCAAAATACTATCGAAATTCCTCACAGATCTAGAGAAAACACTCCTAAAGTTCATTTGGAAACAGAAGAAACCTAGAATAGCAAAGACAATTCTGCACAGTAAAGACAAGACAGGAGGCATCTCAATTCCTGACCTGAAACTGTACTACCAAGCCACAGTGATAAAATCAGCACGGTACCAGCAAAGAAATAGACCTGAGGAGCAATGGAATATATTAGAAGATGCAAGTATAAGTACAAAGACACTCAGCCACCTGCTATTTGACAAAGGGGCTAAACATGTTCACTGGAAGAAGGATAGCCTCTTTTATAAATAGTGTTGGAAAAATTGGCTCTCCACATGCAGAAGACTGAAACTAGATCCATTCCTATCCCCATGCAGAAAACTAAAGTCTAAATGGATCAAAGACCTAAATATTAACACAGAAACACTAAATCTACTGGAAAATATGGTCGGTAGAAGTGTTGGAGACATAGGGGTAGGCAGAGATTTCATTAACAAAATGCAAACTGCCCGAGAAATGCTTCAGAGAATCAACAACTGTGATCTTATATTATTGAAAAGTTTATGCACTTCAAAAGAAATCACCATCAGAGCGAAAAGAAAACCAAATGAATGGGAAAGAATTTTAGCCAGCAACCCCTCAGACAAAGGACTTATATCAAGAACATACAAAGAATTGAAAAACACCAACCCCCCCCAAATTCAAAGACCCTCTCCAAAAATGGGCATCTGAGGTGAACCCTCAGTTCTCACATAAAGATATACAAAGGATAAATAAATACATGAAGAAATGTTCACCATCACTGGTCATTCGAGAAATGCAAATTAAAACAACATTGAGAGTTCATCTCACTCCCGAAAACATATCTGCCTTCAAGAAATCAACTGATAACAAATGTTGGCGAGGCTGTGCGGAAAAAGGAACACTGCTCCACTGTTTATGGGAGTGTAGACTGGTGCAACCGCTATGGAAATCAGTATGGCGAATTCTCAGAAGACTACGACTGGAAACTCCATTGAACCCAGCTATTCCCCTTCTGGGTATTTTCCCAGGAAAACTTAAAAGGTCATAGTGCAGTGATATATGTGCATGCATGTTAATAGCAGCACAATTTGTAATAGCTAAATCTTGGAAACAACCAAGATGCCCATCAACCGCAGAGTTGATGAAAAATATGTGGTATTTTTATACAATGCAGTATTACTCAGCTATGAAGAAGGATGATCTTGAGGCCTTCATAGGTAAATGGAGACAAATTGAAGCTATCCTCATTAATGAAATAAATAAGTCATATTTATAAATATAGCATTGTGTCTCCAGTGTAAAAAATAATAAGAACTGTAGGAGTAACAAAACCCAAAATCTGTAATTGCTACTGTAAAAAAGAGAGGTAAAGAGGGTGCTCTAAAGGATATAATTGCATGTATGTTTAAGTGTGTAAGAAAAATGCCCATATTACTGTTTCTTGTTAGATCATGGAGCAGAACTGTTAACGGTGTCATTGCTTGAATGTGTACTATGTATATTTTATCTTTGTAGCTTGAACAACTATTTCCAAGATGACAGTATGTAAGTTATCAAGTAATGATTTCTTAGTGTTTTTTGTTCTTTTCTTTTTTTTCCCTTGGAATTTTGTATTGTTGCTACCCTTTTGTGTATTTTGTTTCTTTTGCTTTGCTTTCTTTTCACATAAAATTAAAAAAGAAAAGATACCATACATACAGAAAAAGAGACAGAAACTACTCAAGGGGAAAATTTATTGTTTGAACAATCTTGCATGACTGTATCTGTTTGCCTGAGGAATTACTTTGAGGATAATAATATGCAATATAGCTATCATTGTTAAATTCCTGTCATCTTGTTTTGAAATCATGTATTAACCGTGTATTTATTGTTTTTGTCATCATCACTGTCATTTTGCTTTTGTTGTTATTTTTCAAAAATTTTCTTCTTGATTTTTTGGGGGTTTCATCTTTAAAGTAAAAAAATATAATAATTGCTATTCACTGAGAGATTATGATGAGAACAACTTAGATGTGGCTTTGTATTCTATTGAATGGTCCCTGTTAATAACCAAGAAGACACAAATGTAGCAAGAAGTAAAGATATGATCCTTGTGGGATTTGAAAGGAGGCTGTGAGGACAAGCACCTTGAGTTAGTAAGCTCAGGATCCAAAGTTTCTTGCAAAAGGCAGAATTCATGGTGCAAACCTATAGGGCAGCACTGAAGCAGCTGGATGAAGGTGATAGGTAGCTGTGCTTCTCTCCCGGAGGGTAAAGCCAGTGTCTACATTGTTTTCTTTTTGAACCGTCTAGTCTCTCAGTTTTATTTTTGACTATATTATTTTATTATTTTTAATTTACTGGTACAGTTAGATATTCATAGTTATCACATTCATTAGAGGAAATTATACTTCTGTAAGATATTTCTTGATTCTTCTCCCCCAAACTCTCTCCTCCTTTCAACCGTATTACCCTGTTTACTTACAAGAGCTTTGTTTCCATTTTCTTCCTTCTTTTCTTTTTTTCTATTCCCTTTCTTCCTTTCCTTCAAATTCCTATTTTCCCTCCCATGTGAATATTTTCTTTCACTGGGTACACAGCTCAGTGCACACCCCCTCCCTGGCAAGTGCAAGATCATGAGTTCGACTTGCAGTACCAAAAAAGTCATATAATGAAAATTTTCTACCTATGTGCCAGTACCTCTTCCACATTTTTGTCCTCATTTACCCTTTCAGTTTCTCCCACAGGATAAATAATATGGTATTTCAACATTTGTGTCTGACATGTCATTTAAGAGTTTGGACTCTTTTTTCCCTTTTTGTCCCTCTAGGTAGTTTTATTTTCTTTTGAATAATTTCTTCCTATGTCACAATAACTTTTCAATGTCTTGCTCTTTATTTAAAGCTTGGTGTCTCATACCAGAGAAATGATGTGATATTTACATGTGAGTCCAGTTTATTTCATTTAGGAGTATGGTCTCAAGTGCATCCTTTTACCTGGAAATTTCTCAAGTTTATCTTGCTATATGTAATATTCCACTGTATTTTAATACTCCACTGTATTTTTAAAATTTTATTTAAATAGAAAAAAACATAATAAAAGGTAGCAACAATATAAAATTCCAAGAAAAAAGGAAAAGGAGAAGAAGAAGAAGAAGAAGAAGAAGAAGAAGAAGAAGAAGAAGAAGAAGAAGAAGAAGAAGAAGAAGAAGAAGAAGAAGGAGAAAAAGAAGAAGAAGAAGAAGAAGAAGAAGAAGCATCTAAGAAATTATTACTTGGCAAATTACATACTGACTTCTTGGAAATAGTTGTTCAAATTACAAAGTTAAAACATGTAAATTAGACATTCAAACAGTGAGACTGTTAACAGTTCTGCTCCATGAACTGACAAAAACAGCAATATGGTCATCCATCTTCCACACTCAAATATACAAGCAATTATATCAAAAGGGAAAAATTAAACACAATAAAACAGGACAAAATGGATCACAAGAAAGCAATGTAAGAGACATAGATTTCCAAGCTAGACAATCAGAGATATTCACCCTCCATCACACTGACTCTTGTTTTTTTTCCAAATAGTTGTCCATATTGTCACATACAGGGAATTCACATGAAACAATATAGTATGGAATTGATCTGAGCAGGATGAGGAAGGCATTTCAGGTCTTTAAGACCAGACAATAGGAAAGCCAAGAATGGCTGTCATAGTGTCTCTCATTCTCTTCAAAACAGCTGGACATACTTTCATGTGTGTTGAGCTTAAACACAACAAAACAAGCTAAAATCACTTTGAACAAAGAATGATAGTTTTGCTGGATTTCACATCATGACATTGTGGAATCAGCACTGGGTACTGTAGTGTCTCTTTTTCTTTAAAGTAGTTGTTCATTTCAACATGTGTTATATAGTTGTTTCTCGTAAACAGTTTATAAGCACTACACATGCATGAGTCTCTACATGTATATCTATCCTTTCTGAGTTAGAGGGAAAAACAAAGCAAAGCAAGACAAAACAAAACAATTCCTAGAAAAGCATGAAGCAAAAAGTCATATAAAACCACAATACAACGTGATGTACAATGGTTGCCATGGTGTCTCTGCAGTGTATAACAACATTAATAAAAACGAAGCATTGGAGACATTATAAGACTTCAAAAGCAAGTAATAATCAAACCAGAGTGGGTATCTTAGTGAATCCTGTCAGCTTCAACTCCATTGTATTTTAAAAAACACACAACTTTATCCATTCTTTGGTTGATGTGAACTCTGGTAATTTCTAAGATATAGGTATTACAAACTAAGCTGCTATAAACTTGCGTATGTATATATTGATGTGGTATGATGTTTTTACCATGAAGAATCTGAGAAGAGGAATGGTTGGGTCAAATGAGATCTCTTATCCTACATTTTGAGGGATCTCTACACCAACTTCCACAATAGTTGTAACAGTGTGCACTACCACCAATAGTGCAGAAGGGTAACTTTTCCCTCACAGGCCCTCCAACATTTGTGATTGGTTGCTTTCTTCATAATGGACATTCTTTCTGGGGTGATATACAGTCTGACTGTTGTCTTAACTTGCATTGCTTAAATGGCCAGTGATGTTGAGTATTTTTCTGTTTATTTGCCTTTTGTTTTTCTTCCTCTGCGAAGTACGTATTTATCTCAGATGCCCATTATTGTATTGAGCTTTGAATTTGGGGGCTTGATTTTTTTCAATTGTTTGTATGTTCTAGATGTTTATGTTCCTCTGTTTGAGGGTCAATCAGCTAAGACTTTTTCCCACTCTCTGTGTTGTTTTTTCACTCTGTTGGTAATTTCTTAGGCTGTCCAAAAGCTTTTTAAGAAGATGAAATCCTATTTGTTGATTCATTGTAGCATTTCCCATGAAATCTGGGTTTTGTTCTTAAAATCTCTACCTACAACTATGTCTTTAAGATTTCTATCTATTCTGTTTCTGGAAGATTTAATGTTACTGTTTTAATATTTAGGTCTTTGATCTATTTTTATTTTAGTTTAGTGCATAGTGATAGACATGTGTCTAGTTTTATTCTCTGACATGTGGAAAATCAGTTTTCCAGTGGTATTTATTAAAGAGACCATTTTTATTCTAGTGAATGTTCTTGGCTACTCTGTCAACAATGATTGCCTGAGTTGTGTTTGTTGGAGGTTTTGCATATTGTGATTGGTTTCATTGATCCTCAGGTTTTTTTTTTTTTGCATGTTTGTTCAGTTGGTTTTGCTTGTTGATTACTGTTTGATTTTTGTTTGTTTTGTTTTTGCCAGTACCATGTTGTTTTATTTGGTCGGGTTGGTTTGTTCTTTTCTGTTTATTTTTGTTTGTTTGTTTTGTTTTTGGCAGTAACATGCTGTTTTTATCAGAGCAGTTTTGTAGCATAATTTCAAGTCAGGCATGAAGATGCCTCTTGCCTTTTCTTGTTTCCTAGGACTTCTTTTGCTTTTTTAGGTCTCTTCTAGCTCCAAATAAATTTTGGAAATGTTTTCTCTAGTCCTGTGAAGTGTACTGATGGTATTTTGATAGGAATTGCATTAAATCTATAGAAGCATTTTGGAAATATGACTATGTTGGTTCTTCCTATCCATGAGTAAGTGATAGCTTGCTATTTTCTTCTTTTATTATTTGAAAAAGAAAAAAATAGAAGTAAAAGTAAAACAGTTTCAATATAAGCCAGTAGGATAATAAGGCTAATTAATAGATTATATACTATTATCTTCATAGTAGTTATGAGAGTACAGCATATGGGCTAGAATATTGTCCAAACAATATTAACAGAAATTTTTCTTTAAACTAAGGGAAAGTAGCTCTACAGCTATTTTATCTAGTGTGTATTTTTTGCCTTTACCCTTCCTTACTTTTTCCTTTCCCCAACATATTCTCTTTTCTTTTCAATAGTTTCTTCCCAGCTCACACTATTGGATGCTTTGGATCTTACTTACTCATTCAATTGTTCACAATAGTAAGACAATATGTTTATATATGTGGATCTGATTTTTTTTTGCTTATCAGTATGATCTCAAGTTGCATCCATGTACCTATCAAAGTCTCAACTTTATTATCCTCTATGACTTTGTAGTACTCCATTATATTAAAAAGATCTTTTTTACCCATTCATCCCTTAATTGGTGCTTGCATTGTTTCCAAGATTTAGCAGTTACAAATGGTGCTACCAGACACATGGGTGCAAATCTAAGTGTTTTAATTCATCTGCAAAAATACTCAGAAGAGTAATAGCTAGATAAAATGAGACTTCTAATTCTAGTTTTGTGGGAATCTCTATGCTGACTTCCACAGTAGTTGCACCAGTGTACACTCCCACCAGCAGTGGAGAAGGTTTCCATTTCCCCACACCCTGCTAACATTTGTTATTGGTTATTTTCTTGATGGTTGCCATTCTTTCTGCAATGAGGTGATATCTCAGTGTTGTCTTGATTTGCATTTCTCAAATGACCAGTGATGTTGCATATTTTCTCATGTATTAATTGGCCATTGTATTTATTCATTCAATAAGTGTACATTTATCTCAGATAACCATTTTTTTGCATAGGGTCTTTGTGGAGAGACTAATTTTTTTCAATTTTTTATTTGTTATAGATAAGTCTTTTTTCAGAGGGGCTACTGGTTACAATGTTTTCTACTCTATGAGTTGTACTTTCACTCTTTTGGTGATTTCTTTTGTTGGGCAATGACTTTTTAATTATATTTTATCTGTTGATACTTTGCAGTATTTTCAGTTTGGTCTGGGTTTTGTTCAGCAAATCTCTACCTATCCCTGTGTCTTCAAGACTTCTACCTGTTTTCTCTTCCAAAAGTCAAGTGTTTCTATTTAAATATTTATATCATTAATCCATTTTAACTTTAGTTTGGTGAAGTGGATAGACATGAGTCTAATTTTGGTCTTTCTTTTGTGGAATGCCATTTTTTTTCCAGCAGCATTTATTAGAAGCACTATCATTCTTCCTGTGAATATGTTTCATTTCTTTGTCAAACATAAGGTGGTGGAGTGTGTTTGGATTTCTGTCTGCATCTTCTGTTCTTTTCCACTGATCCTCAAGTCCAATTTTTGCCACTACCATGTTGATTTAAACTCAGTAGTCTTGGAATATAATTTCAGGTCAGCATTTGTGCTATCCCTTCACATGTTTTTGTTGCTCACCACTGATTTTCCTATTCTAGATCTTTTCTGTTTCTAAATGAATGTTAAGAATGTGTTCTCTACGTCTGTGATGTTTTATTCCTGGCATTTTGATTGGAATTGTATTAAATATGTGAAACACTTTTGGACGTATGGCTATTTCAAAATGATATGTCTTCCTATCCATGAGCAAGGGATATCTTTCCATTTTCAGTATCCTCTTTGAGTTTCTTTTTCAGAGTACTATAATTTTTAATGTGTAGATCTTTTATTTTCTTTGTTAGATTTATTCATAAGTACTTATTTGTGTTTTCTGTGGGGAAAGGGATGCTATTATGAGGAGTGTTGCTTCCCTAATTTTTCTCTCAGTGTCTTAGTTGTTGGTGCACAAAAATTCTATTGATTTTTCAGTGTTGACTTTGAACCTAGCTACACTCCCAAATTCAGCTATTAACTCTATCTGTCTTCAGGTGAAGTTTTTAGGGTTTTCTTTGAAGACCATGGTGTCATCTGCAAATAATAATTTTTTTGGTGTCAGGGATCAAACTCATGACCTTGTCTTTGCCAAGCAGGCACTTAGGCCACTGAGCTAAATTCCCAGCCCTGCAAAAAATAATTTAACTTCTTCTTTTTGTTATCATTGCTTTTATTTCTCTCCTGTCTAATCATTGTGCCCAATGTTTCAAGGACAATAGTAAATAAGAGTGGTGATAGTGGGCATCCTTGTCTTGTTTCTGATTTTAAAGTGAAAGCTTTCACCTTCACCCCCAGGAAGTCTCCCAGAAAGCAGCATCTTGGTCTGTCTCTTTGGGACCCGAAAGTCTCGGACCCGTAGAGTGGCCTGGGCTGTTTGGATTGAAAGTCTGTGCAGACCTGCATCTCGGCGCGACTCTTTGGGACTGGTAGGCCCACGCTTCATCCACAAGGAATTGCCTGGAGATTGGCATCTGGGCCGGGTCTGTTTGGGCCCGTAGCCCCACCCTTCACCCCAAGGAAGTCTCCAGGAAAGCAACATCTCGGCCTGTCTCTTTGGGATCCGAAACTATCGGACCCGCAGAATGGCCCGGGCTGTTTGGATTGGGAATATTGTGGAGGCTGGCATCTTGGCCAGGTCTGTTTGGGACTGGGAACTTTTGAGAAACCAACATTCTGGCCTGACTCTTTGGGACTTGTAGGCCCTTCACTCGCAGGGAACCTCCTGGAGACCTGCCTGGGACAAAGTATGGTGGCCTGGCTTGCCTGAGATTCCACAGGCTCAGGGGTGGCCACACCAAGCATTTGCCTTACAACTTAGGGAGCCCAGGAGCCCACAGAGGGGAGTTAGGACCCTGTGAGAAAGCCAAGAGCCTGTGGGGGAGCCACTGCTCCTCCAGGAACTGAGGGTGTAACAGGTAATTTGCCACATAAGCAGAGAAAGCTTTGGAACACCACTCAAAGTAAGGAAATATAGAAAAATGACAAAAAGAAAGGCCAAAAGGCAGGCTCAAATCCCTAGCCCTCCCCAAGAAACCTTAGAAGCTGTGTACATAGAAGAAAAAAGAAGCCATACACCTGAAATGTCTGAAATGATATCAAATGAAATAAATATGCAAATAGGGAAAGCTATGGAGAAATTCAAACCAGAAATACTTGCCCAGGTAAAAGAAGAATTGATAAAAACAGTGAAAGAAATAGTGAACGCATCTAGT
>PVJX010048738.1:0-11358 GCA_004027295.1 Dolichotis patagonum
TTTTTTTTTTTTTTTTTTTTTTTGTTCTATTGCCGTTGGTTCTGTCTGCCACATTGTGTCTCGTTGGAATTTGAATATGTGTGATGGTTCAAACAAATTTTTTTCTTTTTTATCAAAAATGAGATATTATAATACTCATTGATCATTTTATGTTATTCGGTTCAGAAAGCCCTGGAATTCTTTCACTAAATTCATGGCTTTATACTATTGTGTTATGTTTGATATTATTGTAATTGAAACTATGCTCAACTATAGCAGAGTTAGAGATATGGCGTTAGATAATGTTGATGTCCAGTTGACTTAATGTAAAGTACTGTGTTGTCTATGTTGTCCTCTTCTGATCTGCTCTGTACTACCCCCTTTTGTTTTATTCTCTTTTAAATAAAAAAAAAGAATGACTAGAAGACAGGTTTGCATGGATTTAGTAAAAAGAAGAAACAGAAACCTAATAAGGATCAAAATTATGTTATCCTCTTCGATGTTTCAGATTCACATAGATTTCCACATACATCTTTTCTTATATTGGCAAAAAAATAAATAATCTTGCCACTTTAAACAAGAATTTATTTCTCATCAAATTAAATAGAACCTGGAAAACGAATCTAAATGATAAATAAGGTTCACTTATAAAGTAATAATTTGGAGCACAAAAAGACCAAGAAGGTTCATCCTCACAGAGGCACTTATCGCAGCATTTTTAAAACTTCCACCAGATTATTCCCTTGCCCTGCTTCAAAGGTCACTGGCAGTTCCAAGGACCTGTGATCATCACCTTAGCATGTAACTTAGATTCTGGTTTCACAGATACACCAAGGTCACAACAAACTCCTTGTCAGAAGCACTAATAGCTTTCCCTCATGCTTTTTAAACAATACTAGTTTAGACAATAAGAAACCTGGTTGCACATACTTAGGAGCTCTCATTTGAACTTATCTTCTCTGTTTTGCATCCTGATACGCCTTCAGGCTCCTTTATATACATGGCATGTTTTATTATTTCTAAATACTCAACACAGATATTCTTTGGCTTTTTTTAATTTTAAAGAGTAAATAGCACAGAAAAATAAAAAAGCAATCCAACAAACAAACAACAAAAAAATCCAAATGGCAACAGCAACAACAAAAAAAAATAGTGATACAGGATTTGAAAACAAGATGATAGAAATTTAACTATGGTTGTTATATTTCATATTGTTATCTTCTAAATAACTTCCCAGGTTATCAGATACAGACATGCAAAATTGACCAAACAATATGATTTCCCTTTGAGCAGTTTCTTTGACTTACGGTGATGGGGTGATATCCTCATAAGCCCATACTAAGCTAAAAATATTCATGATCAAAAATGCACTTAACACAATCTACAGAATATCATAGTTTTGCTTATCTGTCCTTAAACATGCTTAGAGCAATTATATTAACATAAAGTTTGGCAAAACCATCTGACACAAAGTTTATTTACCATAAATGCTATTCATATAATTTATTAAATATCATTTAATACAATATAACATGTAATATAACATGATACATAATAATGTGCTTCCTAAGTACTGAAAGTGGAAAACAGAATGGTTGTATGGGTACAGAATATACTTTCACACTATCATAAATTTGGAAAATCAAGTGGAATCATACCACCTGTAACCCCTCAGCCTCTGTTTTTAGCACACATTGTCCACTGTTTCACGGTTGTTAATGCTTTCCCTATCCGTAACCATACTTTCTTTTCTGTATCTGGCAAACTCCAGCTTACCCTTCCAGTCATGTATCAGGGCCTACACACCCCTCTCCAAGCCCTGATGAACTCATCAAATCTGCCCTGTATTCCATAGCACTTTATGTACACTACTACCATAGCATCTACAAATTTTATTGCAAGCATAAACTTTTTTCTGTGGTGAATATCAAACTGAGTTATTTGAGAATACATCCAAAATAATGCATTTATGATCTCAACTTCCCTCCAAGAAAAACCTGGCTCCTATTCCAGCTTTGCCTGTCTCAAAATACAAAAGCAAAAGCCATGTTTGGAAAAATCAGAAACCAGCTGTCATTCTTGACTCTTCCCTACCGCTCATTCATTTTCACCTCCACATCTCACATATTTTATCTTCTAAATCCTTGCTGCTAACTTTACCAAAGTGCAAGCATTAGACATTTCAGATATACCTTGATTCTATAAGATCTGAACAATTCTTGGACAGACATTCATTCTGTCCTATTTTCTCAATTTGATTGGAGCATTCTTTTTGAAAATAAAATAATAAATTCTACTGTCATGCAAGTTGTAATTCTAGAAATTACTTTCCATTACCCTAATATTATAGATTCACATCCTAATATGACCTATCAATGTCTATTTAGCTAAGTTTTATCTTCTCATACTACTTTCTGTGTTAAGCATGGTACTTACACAAAGCTAAATAAGAAGCATCTTCCAAATATTTAATAATTTCTTTACATAAGGTTAAATTATACTTTTTGGCTTTTTCATTGGGGGAAAAGTAAGTTTATTTTGTCTAGTTTTGGTTTGGAATAGTTAAAAGAAATATAAGAAATTTTCCCTATTTTTATTTTTTCCTTCCTTGGGACTTTTTATTTTTATATCATATTTTAACATGTAATACTTTGCTCTCATGTGAAGGTAACCAAAATTACAACTCAGATAGATTAAGTGATGATCTGTGATTCCAGTAATAACTCCCCTCTCAAAAATGCAGAGAGGTTTTTAGTTCAGTGAAGAGCTGAGTTATCTAGAATAGAAATTAATACACAAAAATGACTTCAGGGATCAGACAGGAAAGATTAATGAATAAAGCTTGTGAGTATAAGACAGCTTATAATAGTGGGGCAGAAGGGTACTGTAGAGTACATGTCCTGCCTAAATCAGTCAGATTCAAAATTAACTCTAATGGTCAGAGAGCACACTTTAGTAAATGTGCAGTGAAACATTATAGTATATACTCTTATCTAATCTACCATGGATAAACTTTCTGTGAATTGACATAATTAGTTTTAAATTTCCAAGCCAAATAAACAGTAACACACACACACACACACACACACACACACATATATATATATATATATATATATATATATATATAATCAGTCTCCTAAAACTGTACTTAAGTGTTGGAAAAAATATCTTAAACTGTAATTGTACACTTGTTAACGGGGTGATGGCATGTTCAACTTAATTGGCTTTCTTCATGCTTTGCTTCTAGTATTAGGGAAAAGAGTTCTTAGTGTCAATTGCTTCCTAATTTATCTCCTGTTCTATGTGCTGCCAATTCAGCTATTTAATTATAGCACTATCCATTTCTCTTACAGGAGTTTAGCTCTGAAATGACTTGCATGCTTGAAAGAGGATTAAATCACTCAATTCTGTTACTCATGATTAGGGAGGACAGGGATATTATGATAAATGAAATTCACTAGTAATCCAGAAGACCCCATTTTAGACAAATGGATGGGTGTTCTACTACGTTGACTCTGATTAGTCTTAGCAACTAGAAATCCTCCATATCTCCCTTATTAAATATGCAATATGGAAACATGTTGGCCAGTGAAGAGAAATACAAAGAAATGGAGAAGTCAAAGGCCCAGGGTAATATCCACTTACCAAAGTCAGCTGAAGAAGAGATATATCAGATCATTTTGTAGGTGTGGTAATGAGGATTGAACCCAGGGCATTTTCACTGAGCTACATCCACAGCCCTTTATAACAACTTACTTTATTTATTTTGAGATGGAGCCCACTAGGTTCCTAAGTTGCCTAGGCTGGGCTCAAACTTTACAATCCTTCTGCCTCTTGTGTTACTTTATTTAACCTATGTAAATAAAAATAAATGAATAAAGCTGAATCCAAGCAGAAATATGGAAGGACTTATAAAAATATCATCTTAGCTACCATAAGGTCTACTTTTATGACTAAGATATTCACCCATTTTATAGGTAAGGAAATTTTTCACTTTTGAGGAAGGCAAGTGAAAAAATAGTAATTTATAAAATGTAGGCACAAGTAAGAACAAAGGAAAAAAATGAAAAGTGGATTGCTACCACTTTTTTGTGTTTCTTTCAAATGATAACCAAGTTGGGGTCTCCATTTTGTCCATCTTGAAAATGAGAATATTATTGATGGAGTACTCTTTGATAGTTTCTGGCTTAAAGGTGTAGGAAAATGCAAATTTTCATTTTTTCTTTTTATTAGTTTTTGGTCATTGTTGATGAGTAGCAAAGATAATTTGGGGAGGGTGAGCTTATGAGATATACTGAACCAGAATTTAAGACTTATTCCAAAATACTGGTTTTGGCATAACTTTGCTGAAGATTTAGAAAAATATGCCATCAGACCAGAAGAGAGTCCAGATACAGGCATATATGGAGACAGGGTGTGTCATAAAGAAAGTGTTGCAGATTGGAGAAGAAAGGAAAATTAAATAGATAATGTCTAAATAATTATCTATCTGGAGAGAAATCAGAGACTTTTTATATTTTGCTGACAACAAAAATCAATTTAAATTAAGTTTCAGATATAATTTTTAAAGCATACATAGAAGTAAATGAAGCAACAAACAAAATTTCACAACCTACTTTAAACAAGAAACAAAAACCACACTCTTCAATTTAAATTGTTTAGGAGGAAACATGAAGATATTTTTATGACTTTGAAGTAGGAAAAAATTCATTCAACAAGATACCAAACACACACATATGAAGCATAATTATAATAATGGTACTCTAATAAATATGACAATTTTATAATGGTGCACAGAAGAGGTACAATAAATAAAGTGGATAAACAATCTTCAGTCAAAAAAAAAAGAATCTTCCATTAAGGAGAATCTATTTGCCATGCATGAAAATAACCAAGTTTTGATATTCAAATCATAAAAATAACCCAAAGAAATTAATAAAAAATAAGCAAAAGATATGAATGGAAAATTTACTAAAAAAGGAAGTCCAAATGGTTAACACTGGAATAGTAAGATGCTCAGTCTCACTGGTTTAAGTAGAGAGTAACAAGTTAAAAAATAATACTTACATTTGCAACCCTAAAAAAAGTCTGATAATTCCAAGTGTTTGTGAAGCTTAGAAAATTGGTTTCTGTGCTGATGGGATTGTAAATTTGTGTAACAGTATAGGTAAAAATGAGCCAAGTCTTGTGAGATTGGACTGACAGAAGATGATGTCATTCCATTTCTAAATTCAGACTCCAGACTAGAAGAATTATTTCATAAATGTTCAAGGAGTCATTAACAAAAATATTCACTGAAACATTTTAATTAAGAAAATTAAACACAGAATTTCATTTTTAGTTTTTCAACAAAAATTTACCAAAATACCTACAGTGGTACAAGAATTGTAGTAAGCATTGGAGACAGCAATGAATAAAAAAATAAGTCAATATTTTACTAACCAACACCTTACATTTTAGTAAGTAGAAACACAATAAATAAACTTATAAAGAAGAGCTAACTAAATTAAAATAGGTGATACTTTAGTAAATCATTGGATAGTGTAATGTATTACACTAATATAGCAATTATTTCTATTAGTATTATTAGATAATAAAAATTAGTAAATAACATTAGTCAATAAATTAGTATTTGTTGAGTTACTCTCTGCCTAGATGACATTTAATCTGGAGTCTTAATAACAACAATGAGTCAAACAAGTAAAAAGGGCTTTGGCAGAGATGGTAGCCACATTTAAAGGCATATACATGGGATGACCTCGTTATATGTAAGGAATGAAAATCAGGTGAGGGTTTCTAATGGTGATCAGTGACAGGCAAAAAACAAGGAAAGAAAAGACTAGAGAAAAAATAAGAACCCTCAAATCAGACACTGATATGACAGGGCAACTGAGAAGTAATAACATCTGACCTACATTTATACAGAATAACTGATTTGTGATCAGTGCTGCAATAGTACAAGCAGAAAGGTCAGTAAACAATCCTTTGCAGGTACCCAGCCTAGTGGCCTTGCCGTCTTGCTTCAGGAGATAGTAAGAAAGCCAGCAACAAGTGGAGTCATGATCTGCTTAAAGCTACATGTAACAAGCTTTAGCATGAATTCTTGATATATTGAATATAGGAATCAGCAAATGAGACTAATTGAGGTCCATTCATCTACATCAGCCAAGTTGGGGCAATGAAAGAAACTAGAGGAAGAGCAGGATCACTGGGAATAGCTTAAGAATTCCTCTTTAGCCATGTTAAGTTAGAGGATATGCATATTGTGTAGTGAATAAATAGATCGAAGATTACCTGCTGATATATACACATAGAGGTCAAGATCAAGACAGGGCGAAGGATCCCCAGAATCTAGCATTTAAACAGAGGAAGAGGCTGATCAACCTGTCCCTGTCTTGATCTTGAACTTCTTTTGCTCACTACACTCCATTCCTAGGTGATCACATTCAATCCTAGAGCTTGGATTACTTTTGTATAGCTACATTTCTCCAATATGTCTCCAGGTGAGGCCACCTCTCAGACTCCCTAGTATGAAACTAAGAGTCCATTGGGCTGTTGCAAGTTGATACATCCATACTGAATTTCAAATCGCAGTACTTTCATGTCAGAAACTTTTCCATCAGCTTTTTACTTTACCACTATTGTGAGCCATATAAGTATTAAACTTTAGGCTCTAACCTGAGTTTCAATTCCAACTGCTTCCTTGCACAAACAGGCACTTTGCAGAGGTATCAGCATATTGCCATGAGACTGAAGATCAGATTCTCCTTGAAGAATAGAAAATTGGGTCATATTAGGGGAAGAAAGAGAGTGCTGTTAGTATTTCCTAAGTAATAGTAGATATTAGAGATTGTTTATTTGCTGATAATAGTGATCTAATGGAAGAAAAGAAATTGCTCACAAGTGAGAAGCAGACTAAGCTCCTAATATATATTCATCAAGAATAGAATCCATAGAGCAAGCAAAGATGTGTATATATCAAGTTTTATAGGAACCAGAATGCCTGGTCCATAATGTGACCATGCATCAAGACATATCTTACTCTCCATCATACAACTGTATTTTACAGCTGCCTTTCATCTAGACCAGGATGTGAAATAAAGAAATGAAGCATCACTTCTGGGCTATGCATCTTCTTCATCATCTCCCTCTTGCTTCCTAGATGACCACAGAGGTCATGTGTTAAAGATAAGTTCACATCAGGAAAGCAATATGAACTCATAAGCATTTCTTGAAGGTGTAGTGCCCCCAAGAAGCCAAATGACAAGAAAAAATTGCCTATTCTCATGTGAGTCACCTATCTCTGAAGCCACTGAGAAGCTAGAGGATTTTCTTTTAGGATCATTTTACCTTAAAGAATATCCCCAAGATGAAAGCCAGGGAGTGTGTCTTAGGACACAGATAGATTGGATTGGTAGGTTTCATTAGGGAAAGCTAAGATAGCTTCTAAATTGTGCTACTGAAAAATGGCCCACACTTATAAACTAAGATACAAAAAAAAAAACAGAGAGAGAGAGTCTCCTATAGGATGTTTGTTAAAAGCAACCATAAATCTATCCTTTTGGTGAATGCAAAAGTGAACATCTATGGAGAGTTTAATGAATTTGCTGAGTAGTGGCAAATTCTACTTGAAATGTAGGGTCACAAATACAAAGTATTTAACACTGACTATATGACGTCTTAATTTTTGAAGCATTAGAATAAACAAACACAAGTTTATCTTAAAATTAAAGACTGCAGATGTCATACAATTTTATTCTGATTTTTAACAAATTAGCTATAAAATCATGTAAAAGTAAATAATTGGACATGGGATGGGTCAAGGAAAGCAGAAGGACAGTGAAATTCATTGCCATCAATTGCAGGATGACATAGGGAATCCAAGAAAAGAGAAACTAGTGGAGCAAGTTTAAAGTAGCTACCAAACATTTAACCTCTTAAAAGGAAGGATCATGTATGTTTTGTTGTTTTCCTCATTTTAGGTTTGTCATAACACTGGGGTATTTACTACTGTTAAATTTCTCACATTCCCAGCTTCCCAAGGCAGCTGAAGAACTAGTTGGCAGAGATGGTTAACAGAGATGACTTGTAAGACTGCTTTGAATTCCAACACCAATAGTTCTGCCATGGGAATTTAACAATTTGCTTTCCTGGTGAAACATTTCCTGGGGAATGATAACCCTGCTGAGGTTTTTCAATATTGATCATGCACATAACTATATGCCATCATGCATAATCTTCATGCTAAACTTGGGAACCAGGTATTGACTTGAATGTACTCATTTTAAATTGAAAATATAGTGAAGTTGAGGGAGTTCTCAAAGGATGCAGATTGACAAAGTGGCAAAAAAAGATTCAACCCCACACACACTGACTCCAGAAAGGAGTGGCTTCCCAAACCTCTTACCCTCATTTCCTCTCTGTAGAAGGCCTTGCGATAGACACCTGGGGATATGTTTACACTGGGTTCATAGTGTGAGAAAAAAAGGATCTTGTGGAGGTAACAACATGCAAGAGAATTTGTACATCACTGACGTCTCTACAAAATAAATAAAACTTCAACTTTAATGAAGTTGAAAAACCACAACAGATGTTGGTACTGTTCTAATTTTCCACTCTCCTATCAAGTTTCTCTGCAATTTTGAGAACAAAATACTACTTAAGAAAATCATGTTTTGAATAATGAAACTATATTGGATCTTTGTTGGTTTATTCTTTAGTCGAAACATACTTAAGTCTCCTACTCAGTCATCATTCCATTGCTTTAAAAGCAATTAACTTTGTTATGTCAATTATGATGTAAAATGATTTGCTTTAGAATGACCTTGTGCCTTGAGAATTGGCTATAAAAGAAAGGTGCTGTGAAATCAACTTCAGGTCTCCTGTAAGATATATTTCAATAATGTGAATATATCAAGGATTTTTGGTCATCAAAGTTTACCAAAGTCAAAATGAGTATTGTGGCTTTAATCAACATCTCTAAGTAATTCACCAGAAAAAAATTCACCTTGTCAGTATAGATTCCTGCAGCTGTGATACTGTCTCCTATCAGGTGTTTTGCTCTTGAAAAAGCTCAGATTTCTACACTGCCCTTTCTGTTCTGTCTTCCATAGCTGCAATTATTTCTATTCATCTACAGCTTGTTTTATTTCTCAACTGAATTAACTAAGTAAATTTACTCAGTAAGAAAGATGCATAGGAAACCTGGGGTAATGTAGTAGTGTCCTATTGTTGCTATAGCAAATTACAATAAATTCAAAGTCATAAAACAATAATTTATTATCTTATATTACTGAAGATTAGAAGTCTTACTCCATTACTCTATTAAAATCAAGGAATCTAAAACATGCATTTTTTTCTGAAAGCTGCAGGACATTTTTTTTTTGTTTTGTTTCATTTTTTTTTGTTTTGTTTTCCATTCTCTTATGTCCCTACACAGGCAACCTCTTTGTCCATCTTTAAAACCAGTAGTGTAGATTTTCCTTCCTTTCTGAGCTCTTCTTCTATCCATTATCTCTCTCTCTCTCTCCTTTTGATTATGATCCCCCTCCCTCTTTTAAGGACCCTTGCAATGATGTTGATTCCATTTGAATAACCCAGGATCATTCCCCTATTCAGTAATTCCACTTAAGCACATCTACAAAATCCCCTTAGCTTTGTGAGATGATTAATGTGATCTTAATTTCATGGAACTAAAGGATGTCCAGACAGTTGATGAAACATTATTTCTGGTTATGTTTGTGAGATATTTCTGGAAGATACTAGCAATAAGCAGTTTACTGAACAAGGAAGATACGCCCTTGCCAACATGAGTTGACATCATTCTGTTTCTTAAGAGGGAAAATGAAACATAAAGGTATAGAAAAGGGTAATTCTTGCTGTCCCTTTGTGAGTAGGAAAACTCATCTGCTCCTGCTTGTAGTCTTGCTTCCACCTGATTCTCAGGTCTTCAGATTCTCATATTTGTATCAATCAACCTGTCTTAATCCTTTTTCTACTACTATTTCAGAATAGCTGAGACTGGATAATATGCAAAGAATTTAAATTTATTTCTTACAGTTCTAGAGTCTGAGAAGTCCAAGGTCTGCATTCAGTGAGATCCTTTCTGTCATTTATGTATATAAAATTGAGACAGTGCAGGGCACAGCATGACAAGATAGACTCAATTTGGCTTTTAAAACAACCTGATCTCTAAGTAGATCTTTAAACCATGAAAGGATCAATCCATTAGTGAGAGTCTGGCTTATGTTAATATTACTAACATATGAATTTGGAGACTAGGTTTCCATCATATGAAATTTGGAGAACACATTCGTACCATACAGCTGCCCCCTCACTTAGTTCTCTGTCTTCGTAGTCAGTCTGATTTACACTGCCAGCTCTCCTGCTACTTCAGCTGGCATAGGGTACATTCTTGGTCTCTTAATGTCCATAATTGGGTAAGCCAATTCCCATAATAAATTAGTGAGTTTGTGTGTGTGTGTTTCCTATTGGTTCCATCTCTCTGAAGAACTGTGATTGATATACCATGTAAAAACACTCACAAATTCTAGAAATTAGGAAGTGGACATGTTTAAGGATCCATTCCTTAACCTACCATGGCTCATAGAACAGGAGATCAATCAGGAATCAGAAGACCTACATTCTGGTCCCGCTTCTGCCATGTAAGTAATCAGATATCATAGCAGGAAGAGACTCAGTCACTACTGGTACACTACTTTATTCACCCTGCCCAGACATTCTGGTTCAGCCTGTGAAATCAAGGCCCAGAGAAGGTTCCTGGGTGGTTTCAAGCCAAAACCAGGACTGAAGATAACAAAAGTTCTGAGTCTCTTATCAAGGCCCCCTCTGTAGCTGTATGCAAACACAGGACCCTGTGTACCCAACATGTCCACAAAATTGTTAAGAAGCAAGTAAGAAAAATTTGCCTCTATAAAATACTATACAATAAGACATCTTTTGTTTCTTCTAGAAACATACTTCTGACAAGCACTTGTCAGATCACGTTGTCCCAGTGGCAAAGACCAAAGGCCTGGCAGAAAGAATCACTGAAATTGAAATTCAGTGCTTGAAGTGAGGGAAGAGAGAGTTACACATCGCTTTCTGCCTATTACTCTTACTAAAATCCATACACAATTCTGTTTCATTTGCCCAAAGAAATCTTTTTTTTTTGAGAATTTTTTATTATTTAAAAGAGAATAAAACAAAAGGGGGCAGTACAGAGCAGATCAGAAGAGGACAACATAGGCAACACAGTACTTTACATTAAGTCAACTGGACATCAACAGTATCTAATGCCATATCTCTTACTCTGCTATAGTTGAGCATAGTTTCAATTACAATAATATCAAACATAACACAATAGTATAAAGCCAT
>PVJX010048739.1:0-11358 GCA_004027295.1 Dolichotis patagonum
GGTGTGATGTGAAAAGCTAGAAACACAGATGCATCTGTCAGTATTTATTAACTAATGAATTAAACTATTGAATGTTCTTCCCGGAAACTTAACATATCTAAGTCCTTGCTTTAAAGAATGACTTTCTTACTGCATGAAAGTGCAAACTCCACTGATTGCAAAACTAACCTATTTCTGACTTGAGAGATTAGTATGTATGGATATTATTTTTTTATTCAAAGTTTAATTGCATTGCCATTTCATAATAAAGAGGAAATCTTTGGGTTCAAGTTTAACATTTTGGGAAATATATGGGAGACATTTAAATTGCACAGATTCTAATGAATTTTAAGAGAAACACTTTAAGTTGTTTTACCACTCTCAAGATATTTCTCCTTTCTGTCTTTTACTTAATACATTCAGTGCATCACGCCTCTTTGGGAAGCAGGTATGGCACTGCAAACACATATTGCAAATAGCAGAACTTATCACCTATCCAGAGTTTTCAGTAGGATAGAACTGACCTACTGTTGTTCATAGATGCCCTAAGAAATGTTTAAGAATTTGGTCTTTGAAAGAGATTGACTTGACATGACTTAATACACTCATCTATGTGTTTAGTTTTTTTTTTTTTTTTTTTGGTACCAGGAATTGAACTCACAACCTCATACCAGCCACGTAGGCACTTACACTGCTGAGCTAAATCCCTGTCCCATGTTTTTTTTTCCTTTGGTACCAGGGATTGAATTCAGGACCTCACGCTTGCCAGGCAGGCGCTTATGCTGCTGAGCTAAATCCCCAGGCCCTGTATTAGTTTTGAGACTCCCAGAAGTTCAATTAATTTATTCTCAGACCTATTTAAGGATTGACAGGGTTTTTTGATTGTGTGTAGAGATGGCATTAATCTTTCAGTGGAAAGAGTTCTAGCAATTGTTGGGCCATGTTTTGCCTTTCCTTGGACCCTGAAATTTCACTGTTTTCTGGCTGACCAGTATTTGTATTTTGGTGACTTTTAAAGGCTTTTTCCAAAGCCGTATAGTGCCCTTAAGAAATGACCGGAATTAGAGCTGTTGATCCTGTCAGTCCTCAACTCATGACTAATGAGAGAGAGTCTAGTAATACTGTGCTATAGATTTGCCACCATCGCTCTAGAGCAATACGTTTGTAGGTAAGAGATGGTCCTCTTCATTCCAGGAAAACAAAAAAAGCCCTGACAGCGCCTTTTTTTTTTTTTTTTTTTTTTTTGTACCGGGGATCGAACTCACGACCTCGTGCTTGCCAGGCAGGTGCTTAAGCCACTGAGCTAAATCCCCGGCCTCTGATAGCAC
This sequence comes from Dolichotis patagonum, assembly GCA_004027295.1. Classification (NCBI taxonomy): domain Eukaryota; kingdom Metazoa; phylum Chordata; class Mammalia; order Rodentia; family Caviidae; genus Dolichotis; species Dolichotis patagonum. The sequence continues at coordinate 1,308 of PVJX010048739.1, forward strand.
TTTCCTTGCTACTTACAGTTGAATCTTTGTCTGCCTTAGGGTTAACTTCCTATATTTATCTAAATTAAGATACCTAAGCCTAAGATAAGAGCATTTTTGGTCTGGAGGATTAGTTTTGTTTTTAGTTTTTCTTGTACAATGTCAGTGAAACAGCTAAAGGAATCAGGACATATTTGAAAAATTTATGATTTTGCTATTTCCTGAGACCACAGTGTATTTCTGAAGAGCATTTGATTTAAGGATAACAACAGATATAAATGCATTTATATTTTAGTGCCTCTTTACTTTCCCAATATTTTATAGGTATTAATTGCTTAATTTACTTTTTATAAGAATCGTTCCTGTACTGAGTTTGTACCAGTGGAAGCATAGATCTGTTTATCTTCTACTTGTTATAGAAAATAGTTTGCTAAATAATAAAATGAATGAACTAATTTTTGGGGAAACAGAAGGAAAGTAATTTTTTAAAAAAGCTTTACTACGTGTTAAAAATAATGACATCTTAAATTTGTTTTAGTGAGGACATTGGCATTTCTATAGAATGTATCTTAAAATTGCTTAAGAAAAATTTATAGTCTGAAAATTAAATGTATTCTCAGAACTTTTGTTGCAGAAAATTTAAAAAAAATTTTAAAAAGCTGTGCATGTGTACATTTGCATGTAGAAAATTTAAAAAAAAATTTTTCCCTGCTTTTGAGATAGGGTCTCATCATGTAGTTCAGACTCTCCTTGAACTGGCTGTGTAGCCCAGGCTAGGCTCTAACTTGTTGGTGATTCTCTTGCCTCAGCCTCCCAAACACTGAAATTACAGTCATGTGCCACCATGCCCACCTAGAAAATAAAAACATTAATACCATTCTAAGTGTTTAATTTAAAATCGTATGTTTAGATGGAACCCTTAACTCATTCTTATAATGCCTACAGGTTTTTTGTGGATTTGATTTTTTTCTTTTCAGAAATAGTAGATACTCAGTACATACTTTTTTAAATGAATATTTATGAAGAAGGGATTTTCATTCGGTTCAATATTTATGCATTGTTCAGTAATTTGGTGATTATATACTTCCTCATTGTGTTGTCACTGACTTGATGCAGTAAGACAGTTAATAAAAAATATTTTTTTCTTCTGTTGAAGAAATAAAGAAAATGAAATGTCAATGTAAAAAAAGGTAATAGTTCTCTGTTTATGGAGTATTGGTTGGGACATTTCTTTGGAAGAGAGGGATTAAAAAAATAAATACTGCGGGATTTCAGACAGTGCAAGTACAAAGGAGTGTAAGACCACGTAGTAAAAGGATTTAAAGATTTAGAGTATATCTACAGTGTTACTGTTTGACTGTTTTGGGAACTGGAATGCAAAATTTGCACTGAAAAAAAAATTAGTAGTCCTCAACTGTTTTTATTGGCTCATGTAGTATATTCATTGAAGGCCTTTGTGACTTTGCTGTATATGCTATATACTTCTTTCTTTCCTTGTTTGGTTTCTGTGTTGTCTGTATTACTTCATTAACAACTACAAGTCTAGGACCCAGTTTTCAACTATATTACTGCTTCTTCTACAATTTGTTTTGGTGTTACCAGGATTTATTTCAGTGCCTTGCTCATGATGGGCACTTGTTAAATATTTGTTGAACAAGCAACATTTGCTTGTGGAATTGAACTCTTATAAATCCATTGAATTTCTAAAACACTTCAGAACTTCTTAAAATCAATCTTGGTTTCAGCATTTTTTTAAGCACTGCTAGCATTTTATCTTGTTACTTTCGAGATCCTTGTTTTGATGACTGTGAAAGGAAGAGCAAAAGTAACCTGATATTTTGGTATGTATGTTTTTACCGTACTTACGGTGAAATAAGAGGTCTAGTATATCTATGTCTACTTCACCAGCTGTAATTTGTATTTATATGTAAGTGCGCTTACCTTAAATTACCATATTTCTGAATGGCTCACCTTTTAAAAAAAACAATAATCTTGATCTTTTTCTCCTTTTGCCTTAAGCAGGATTGCTTCACAGTGGAAGGAGAAGATTTGAAGCATGATTTTGAGCGCTTACAACTGGCTATGGAGATGGTAGGATTTCTTCCCAAGACACGAAGACAGTGAGTTTATTTATTGTATCCTCATACCCCCAATAGAAAATAAATCATGATGTGTTCTGTAAGATTTTGCTCCCCTACTTCTTTTTTAAAGTTGTTTGTTGCCTCATTAATCTTCAGCGTTGTTTTTTATTCCTTTTCACTGTCATAAATTGTTTGAAAATCTAACGAAAACTGGAACTCTTCTTTTTGTAAAATGCACATCCATAAACATTTGCATATAATTACAAGAATGTATGATGCCTCAGAAGCCTAGTCATTGATCTTACTTTAAAAACCATTACTTTATAACACTTTCTTTATGTTTCTCATTTTCTCTCTTTTTAAATATTGGAGTACATTTATTATAGCTACTCTGAATTTTAGAGTGATACATGACCTCAGAGTTTATCACTGTTATTGGTTATTTTACAATAATTGGTTTGGTCTACAAGTTTAATTAATGCATTTGCTTTTCTTCAGAAATCATACTTAGATTAAATAAAGTCTGATCCAAAACTTTCATGATGATTAATTAAAATTAAATCTCATTAAGATGCTTTACCAAGGATACATGAATGAACTAAGTATACAGTACAATACTTTTTTAAAAATAAAATTTTAAGAAGTCAGGAAAGGCTGTCTTTACCTGAACAGTGTAATTTGAAATGGTTAAACTTCAGAAGTGATTTAAAGATAAATAAGATTAGCAGCCATAAAGAATACTGTTTAGGGGCTGGAGTTTTAGTTCAATGGCACAAGCACCTGCCTGGCAAGTGCAAGGTCGTGAGTTCAATCCCTAGTACCAAAAAAAAAATATATATATATATTGTTTATAAAATAAACTCAGTTATCAAGGCTACTTAAAGAAAGACTGGACTCTGGGCTTCAGAATAGAACAGGTGCAAGTGGTGCATGCTGTCCAGGGATGCAGCACATGGCACAGACCACACTGCCTGTGCACAGTGCTGCCCACTGCTTCTCAGAGGAGGAGGAGATGCACTTTGTCAGCTTTGCTTCTGGTGAGCAGAAATGCTTAATATCATTAGGAAAACAAACATATCTGAAGGAAGGCAGTCATTTGTCACAGGAACTGAACGTGGCTCATGTGTATCAACACTGCCAGGCAGTTCTGCAGCAACTGGAGGTTACCCTTGACATGCTTCAGTTCTAATTCTGCAAGTTCCACTAGGTTTTTTCTGAATGCAGCAACTTTTCTTGTCTTAAAGTCTGTAAGTTCTTGTTTTGCAGGTTCAGATTTTTTTTTCAAACTTCTGACAACATAGTTTTTGGAAAGTTTCAGCCTACAGAACATCTTTATTTTTTTGCCCTTGCTTTATCCAGTGCTTTATTAGCATTTTCATAATCTATTAATGACTGAGATCTTTGGTAGAGAAGGTCCTTAGCTGCTTGATATTTCTCTTAAGTAATATTTTAAAAGATCAAAAAGTTTGAGATTTTCATTGGCAAATACTCGTGCTTCTATTTTTCTTATTTTATCAAACAGTTCTGAAACGTTGAAAAAAACCTTGCATATATCAGTAGAATCCTGAGTTCCTAAAACATATAATGAAGAACTAATTGTGTTCTAATCCTCTGCAACACTTTTGTGGGATCTTGTCATACTATCAGGTTTAGCAGATGCATCCTTAACTCGGTTATTATATTCTAAAAGGAATGTTTGTTTATGCTCATAGAAATCGTCTGTGTCCCTTACGCCTGAAAAAATGACTGCATCTGCTGATCTGATCATATTTTAAAAGAAATCTTCAAGTTTCTCTGTTTTATTTTTTCTTCAAACACTCAAATCTTGATTATATTCCAAGAAGACATGGAAAGTTAAATCTTTCTTCAAAATAGGATGAGCTGTCACATGGCACAGGAACACTTCATGTATTGTCACTGTATTCTTTAATATTGCAAATATTCAGCTTCTAGTTTCTGTTTCATTTTTGTGAATTTTTCCCTTGTCATTGACCCTTCCCCTTCTCTAACCTTCTGTCACTTTTCACGTGAAGCATCAAAGTCAGGCCTCGGTGGTGCCAGAGGGATGATATAACCTGCATAGTCTTCATTTTCAACAAAAGAACCATAAAACCAGATAAATTCCTCATGTTGTCTAACAACAGAAAACTCATTTTATTTAAAATTGGGCAATGAACTGTTTGTATGGACAGTGAATTTTACTTTATCCCTCTCATTAAGAGCATCAGACATGTCCATCTGCAGAGCAGTATCACTTTGAAGAGCTACATTTATTGCTTTAATTCCTCAGTCTTTCTCCAAGAGGAAGTTGGGGCTGTTGTCCAGGCTTTCCACCATGGCTGTTGTGTGTAGTTTTCAATTTTCTTTAAGTTATCTCTGTTTTTATTAAGTCATGCATACCTACTGGTAAAACAATTTTTTATGTATTTTCTGTATATTTAATTTATGGGTATACTATTATACTAAAGATAACTTTGACTCTCACCAGAAGAAATAGTTTTAGATTTTTATTTTGCTTTTTGAGATAGGGTCTTGCTATGTGGATCAAGGTGGCCTTGAACCCTTGGGCTCAAGTAATCTTCCTATCTCAGGTTCCTAAGTGACTGGGAATGTGAGCATGCACCACTGCGTCTGGCTGTACTTAGCTTTGTTTTTTTGAGGAGAATTAGTGTTGATGAACATGTCAAGTCTGATGATATTGTCAGTTTGTAATCTCTGGAGTGATGAGCTCATAGCAGAAGTGGAATATTACGTTTCCTGTTTTCTTATTTGATTGTGCTTATTTTGCTTGTTTGACTTTTCAGTTGGCAGGCTTTTGGCTAGAATTTTTTAAAATGCAAAGTTAAAGCCAAAAATTATGAGACTATGTAAAGCCATTTGTTGGTTACAGAAACTGTAACTCACTGAAAGTTAATAAATCACTGAGAGTACCCCTCTCCATGTTTCTATGCCATATTTTTTTCTGCTCTTCTCTCAGTTTACCTCACTTACTGAAAGAGACACCTGATCGGTGACTGGCTAACCCAAGAACTGAATGAAGTGCCAGTGTACATACAGATTGAGTATTCCTAATCTGAAAAATCAAAAATTCAAATTGCTTCAAATTCTGAAAGTTTTTCCTATGACAGCTTGGGACTCAGAAGGGTTTACATTTCAGGACCAGTTGAGAATTTTCATTGTCAGAGATTTAGGGTACTCAGGTAGTAAAATCTATGCAAATATTCCAATGTTTGAAACACTTTTAGTACCAAGCATTTTGGAAAAGGATACTCAACCTGTATTATATTACATAGTGACATTTTTTTAAGTTAATAGCATAAGTTGACATTATCATGTTTCCTTTTGTGATACCAACAAATTATCTTTTGCACTTTCCAATGTGACTGGATCTCATGTTGAAAGCTACTAGAAGCAGTCTGTTCCTAGTAATCTGGCCTGCAGTGTGGTCCTCCCCTGTCACTCAACTTTTCTCTTCAGATATTCCCCAACACAATTTATTACATTTTACCTAGACTGGTTTCATTCTCCAAAATATTATGTTTTATTTTGGAGATTTACTGTCTTCTCTGTTTAAGATGATCTATGTTTTCCACTTGTTTTGGATAGAGTATATTTTGTGTGTTACATTCTCCTCTGTGACAAACTCTGCCAGTAAAATACATTCTTTTCTTCTTAGACCTAATTTAGAAAAGATAGCCTTGAATTTTGGTTCTGTGAATTGAAAACCTTATTTTTAAAGCATTATTTATACTTTGCCTTTTTTTTTAATGAAAGGTTTCTGTAATTGCGCTATTTTGGCCTTTTGTATTTTAAAATACATGTCTCAGTATAATTATTACTGTCTCCTAGTGCAAGATTATAAGCCTTTTGAGAATAAGGATTTGTATTCAGTTTGAGATTTTTTAATATTGACTTTAATGCATTAGATGGCATTACATGGCATTCATTATTGCTGGAGAGTATATATCATATATCACATATTTTTGTGTGTGAGAACATTAATGTGCTGAGTCGTGAACCCAATAGATGGAAACAATGTAATTAGCAACCATATAAACTGCTACTAAAATTAATTTTTAAAAAGTGGGTCATATATTGTGTTACAATAGTTTTTATAATGTTGATACTGAGTTTATTTTCTACTTCATACTACAATACTTTTATGAAATTACTCCTTTGTAACTGACTTGTATTTTCTTTGAATCTTAATGACATCAAACTTAAAAATTTTAAATTATTTGAAAAATGAGTATGAATTAGATGGTGATTCAAAACGTATCTTGCAGTATCTTTATTTTGAATCAGTTTCCTCATTTTAGAAAGATAATGTAGTTAAATTTTCACAAATAAGTCAGGTTTATTCTGTCCTAAGAAAAATACCTGGACAAAGTATGAAGATGTGTGTAAAGAGGAGGTTTGGAGGGGTGTGTTCATCTGCGTTGAATACCTCTAAAATGGTCAGAAAAGTTAAGGACTTAGCGAAGTGGATGTTCTTGGTAACCTCTGGGTCACATTAGTAGGTAGCAGAGGCCAAGTATGGCAGTGAGTAGAAATGATGAGGTGAAGATAATAAATTTAGTATTTCAGTAAGCTCATTTATGAAGGGAAGGAAAACATTGGGGTCTAGTTCTGTTTAACTTGTTCCTGCCAGTTTCAACCACCAGTGGTTCAGAGCTGCCTGGCAGCAAGATGAGTGAATTACGACGCCATCATGAACATGTTATAAGAGAGAAGTAAACACAAGAATATTTTGACAAAGTTTTCAGGTTCAGCTGATGAGAAATAGGGAATGAATATGATAAGGTTCTTGAGTCAGCTGGAGCTGCTGGTATGTGGTATACAAGTGAGGGGATTACTTCCTGCATGGAGTGCTTAGATCCCCTGGTGCAGGAGGGAAGTAAGAGAGGCCAGGGGAGTATTTCACGGTAGGGACCTAGTGCTAGTAATACGCTCACTGCCTTCACACTATTTTAAAAAATACTTATTTTCTGTACCATAAAATAGGTAATTAATCATGAAAATCAACCAGGACATCTGACTAAAATGCAGGTTCTAAGACCTTTTCTTTGGAGAGTCTGATTTAGGTTTCCTGAAATACGTAATCTAGGGGAAAGGCATTCAAGGCAAGAAGGATAGCATTTAAAAAGGGATGGAGTTGTTAAAAGACTGAGAAAAATCTAGGCAATAACAAGATGTCTCCTTGAAACAACTACATTAAAAAAATGGCATAATAATGACATAAGGTCAAGTATAGCACTTTGTGGAGTACTTGATGGAGAGTAAATAGTACATTTTAGTTATAATAATTATTCTCACATTTATTTTTTAAGGTTATATATTGTACTTTATATATTTACTGATTAGTTTACTTAACTAGAATTTTAGAATAAAATGAATTTTGAGAATGCACATGTGCGAGAAGCTGTAATTTGTGCTTTTATTTTCACAGGATTTTTTCTCTTCTCTCAGCAATACTACATTTGGGCAATATCTGTTATAAAAAGAAGACATACCGGGATGACTCTATTGATATCTGCAATCCTGAAGTTCTGCCTGTTGTCTCAGAATTACTAGAAGTGAGTGATTACATTTACAGTTGTCACTTCAAATACTCAGTGACATCTTTTTTTAAAATTTGATATAACTGTTTGATAGAGGTAAGTGGGTTAAAGCTTTTTACTAATAATGATTCGATTACATACTGTTTTGTAATAGTGTTTCCAAAAGAAGAGATTATGTTCTGACATCTGCCTTACAGAGTGTGTGCCAGACAGAATCTGTAGTTTGTGTTTTATACCCTACCTCCACTTGTTCCACACACCTATAGTTCTGATTTATTGGGTAGAATGAATATTTCCATTGTAGTGTATGTAATGTTTTGTACTTCCCATATTTGAGATTTCTTTTCACAGTAAGATTAGGTTTAGATTATTTTACTTGGAGATGGGTGTCTGGGTGGGTGGAGAGAAAACATACTGCTTTTAAAAAGTGTAAATTTATTAGTATGTGTTTGAAGTATATAGTGATACATTCATCAAGTTTGGTACATGTACATGATAGTCTTAATTCTTTTTAACACCTCTTTTAATGATGAATTGAATAAGACCTAACCCACCATTCTTCATCCCACATCAAAGTCTTTGTTACTTTATTCTCTTTTGCTGGAGTGATGAATTGTCATGTTTTCCAGGATAACTTACCATGTTGCCATATTTACCTTATCAGATGGGGTGCCGTTTCTTACAGACCCTCTTAAATGACAGATCAAGAAAAAGTATATGTATAATTTGTGTGTATACATGTATTTATAAATGTTTTTCTTTTGTTTGTTTTGTTTTGTTTTGTTTTTTTTGAGGCAGAATCTCACTGGCCTTGAACTCACTATGTAGCCTGGGTTGTCCTTGAATTCACAGTTATCCTCCTGCCTCAGCCTCCCAAATGCTGGGATTATAGTAGTGTGTGCCACCATACCTGGCTGTAAATAATTGTATATGTAACCATCTATACATAATCATGAACTTTTGATGTTTCTAGTTTTTGAATTTATTGGTACATGTTTGCAGTACATAATGATTATATTCATCATAGGGAGCTGGTATGTGTCCACAGTATGTCTTAATTTTTAAAAAATTTTCCTTTTTGTTCCTCTCTTTCTTTTCTTTTCTTTCTTTTAAACAGGGTCTTGCTGTGTAGTACAGGCTGGCCTTGAACTCACTATGTAGCCCAAGCTTGCCTTGAATTCACAGTGATCCCCCTGCTTTAGCTTTTGGAATGCTAGGATTTTAAAACCCGACCTTTTTCCCTTTCTAGATCTCTCTCCCATTTGCAAAAGATCTGTCTCTGATTCCTATTATCTATCTTTTATTTTGCTCTTTAAACTTTTTTTAGCCTTGGGTTTCTCATATAAAAGAAACCATTTAAGCTTACATGTCTGATTTATTTCACGTGACATTGTGGTCTCAAGGCACATTCATTTTTCAACCAAAGGACTCAAACTCATTCTTTATGACAGAGCAATTTTGCATTGGATACAAATACACATTTTCTTTATCCATTTATCTGTTTATGGACATAGAGGCCACTTCCAAGATTTACCTATTGTGAGTTACACTGCTATAGGCATGGGCATGTATGTATCACTAGGACATGATGTCTTTCTTTTGGGAAAATAGCTAGAAGGAGAATATCTGAGTCAAATGAAATTTTTATTTTCAGTTTTTTGATGAATCTCCATACTGATTTCCATAATGATTGTACTAGTTTACATTCACACTGACAATGTGAAAGTGTTCCTTTTTACGCCCGCAGTCTCACCAGCATTTGTTTTCCTTCCATTTTTAAAAAATCCCTATTTTCTCCCTTCTCTTTACCCTTTTCACCTCCTTTGATCCCCTTCCCATTTGAACATTTCTCCCTATTTCCCAATATTTGTCATCTGTTTTGATCCTTATTTATCTTTTGGGTTTTTCACACAAGAGAAACAATGTAATATTTAAACATGAATGTTTAATTTATTTTACTTAAAATTATGTTCTTACTGTGCATTCATTTACCTAAAAATGTCTCAGGTTTATCCTCTTTACGGCAGTGTAGTACTCCATTGTAGACAGAAAATCACATTTTCTTTATGCATTCATCTGTTGATGGGCATCTGGGCAGTTTCCAAGATTTAGCTATTACAAATCGTGCTGCTACAAACATGGATGTGCATATAGCACTGTGGTATGATATTTTTGGGAAGATACCTAGAAAAGGAATAACTGGGTCAAATGGAATCTTTAGTTTTAGTTTTTTTTTTTTTATTATTTAAAAGAGAATAAAACAAAAGGGGGCAGTACAGAGCAGATCAGAACAGGACAACATAGGCAACACAGTACTTTACATTAAGTCAACTGGACATCAACAGTATCTAACACCATATCTCTTACTCTGCTATAGTTGAGCATAGTTTCAATTACAATAATATCAAACATAACACAATAGTATAAAGC
>PVJX010048740.1:0-11381 GCA_004027295.1 Dolichotis patagonum
GACAGCTAGTCTCCATACCTGTACCCCCTTGGTCTCCAATTCTCTTAGTAATTCTCTTACTACAGAGCCAGGTATGGAGGTGCACACCTGTAATCCCAGCACTCTAGAAGGCTGAGGCAGGAGGATCACAAATTCAAGCCCAGCTGAGGCAATTTAGCAACTTAGTGAAACCCTATCTCAAAATAAAAAATAAAGGAGGGTTAGGGATATAGCTCAGCATGACTGACTCCAGTATTAAATTCCCAATACTGAAGAAAAAAAAAAAGCAGGGGGCAAATAGCTGCTACAGCTCAACATAAAGCAAAGCTGCCAGCTCACTCCCTGCCTGGTCAGAATTAACATCACAAAACTTTAACCAAGAAATTCCCCAACTCTCCCTGGTGTAACACAAGCCCTCAGGAGGCTGAGGCAGGAGGATTGCTGTGAACTGGAGATCAGCCTGGGGTACACAGTGAGTTTAAGGCCAGCTGAACTACGTAGTGAGACTCCGCTTCAAGAAACAAACAAGCAAAATTCCCCAACTCCTGTTCAACAAACAAAAGCAATCCAACACGAGAAATGGAGAGATATTCAATGCACACCTGTGAGATAGAGGGTGAAGGAAATGAAGCGGTGGTATTTACTGAGAATCCGTAAAGGCTCCTCTCTCTGGACCAGGGTGAAGAAGTAATCCGTCACTGTCTCACCATAGAAGAAATAGTTCACACACAGCAGAAAGTACCTGGAGGTGGAGACAGAGAAGAGCTAGGGAAGCAAGCAGGCTTTCCTCTAAGAGAGGCTGCCACACAGCCTGGAGGACAGAACAGAGAGCAGGGGCCACTCCGCCTCCAGAGCCCAGGGCAACGTGCAAGGGACCTTGACTCCTGCTCTGGGCTGACCCGGTGTGTAAAAGTCAATCCAGAAACCTGTGCACTTTCTTTCACATTTGGGACTCAGTTTTCGCCCCTTTAGTGGTCCCACACCTAACCAGAGGGCCCTCCCAAACACCCCTCATGTGCCTTCAGCCTCAGGCCCATGTCCACTCTCCCTGCAGGACTCTGCTCTCCCACCCCAGGTCCACTCCGGCTCTACCTCCTGTCCTCTGATTCCTGCCTCCGGCTGGCCTGAAACACCCCCTCTGCTCAAACTTTCCCCCCACTCATCACTCAAACACCATTTTCTCCACAGAACTTTCCAGGACCTAACACACTCTCTACCACCCTACATTTCTTTCTACAGCAGGACATCGCCCTTTCGGAAGCCTGGCTCTGCGGGAGCCTTTCACCACATTACTCTGCACCTGTTCCCGTCCTTTCCACTGGAGGCTTGCAAGGGGAGACGCCTCCACGATGCTTCCAAGTACAGGACTGCACAAACCCCAGACCTTCAACACGAACCCCAAGGCAAGGAAGAGAATGGAAAACTTCTCATTCCCATTTTTGTAAGTTATGAAGTTTTAAAATTCCCATATTGGGTCAAAGCCCCATTTGGAAAGTGACCACGGCCAGGAGTCAGAACACCTGAGTGTTAACAAAATTTATGACACAGCTGTCCAGCTACAACACAGCCACAGGAGAGAACTACTCCACCCAGAGCTGGGAGGCACCCTGTGTGGCTGGGTGATGGGGAGCATTGTGGGAAAGGTGCCTGGCCCAAGTCTGAGCCTGTCAAGTCCCTGGGGCACAAAACACTGTCCAGCCTGCTAAGTCAAGAGTCAGTCCCAGTGTCAAGCACGGTGCAGTGGGAGGGTTTCCATTGCCCCAAGTCTCCTCAGCACTGTGCAGTGATCTGCTCAAATGTTACCACTTGAAAACAGTGTGGCCTACGAAACAGGTCAGGAAGGGGTCTCAGATCTCAGGGTTCTTCACCTGTTTTTGCTTTAAGGCAGCTAAGTCCTTTTTGAGGGAAAAGAGAAAGCAAGTTTCTCTGGAGGGGCCCACATCTGTGCTTTTAGTCTCATCCTGCCCACACAGGCACCCGGGGCACCTCCAAGCAAGTAGGGCTCCCACACCACGGTCTAAAAGTGGTGGCTGAATTCAAACAGGTGTTTCAGCAATGAGGAAACCACGTTCTAGAGACAGAAACCCCAGCACCAAAACCTGACAACCCCAGACAACTCTAGCAGTATCCTAGGGCAATAGATCATGCAAAACCTACAGATCTACAAGGCAGGCAGGGCCAGACGCCACCCTCACCCTGCACGTCTACAGACGCCAAGTACCAAGGCTTGCTGCTCACAGATGCAGCCCCTCCGGGTTCCTCTGCAGAAGATCCCTGCCTCCTAGTAAGTACTGAAGACACCCCAAAGGCAGCCACACATTCTGGCCTGCTCAGGGCACCTCGCAAGACTGTGAAACCACTGCACCTCTGCCCACATTCCTGCAAACACCTGCCACAGAACATGCACCACAACAGGGAGCGAGGCAGCTTACCAGCTGAGGGTCCTGAACCAGGGCAGGTCGTAGGAGTGGTAGACATTGTAGCCAATAGTGATGATCTCGTGGAAACACTTAATCTGAACACACATCACCTGCAAGACACAGAGGACTCAGCAGTCTTCTCATGATCTTTGGAACTAGAAACCAATCAGGTCATGGGCCTTTAGGAAAAACCATTATATGTAAGAAAAATGTCGGTCTTACACTGAGGTTGTGCTCTCCTCCACCTTTTTTCTCTTTTATACCATCCCCATGGCAATGGAGTCCTTTATGTCATAGAGACCAGATCCGATTTCTCACAACAAAATACACAGCCCTATATTCCTAGTAACTGTTTATCCTAGAACCTCCCGAGACTCAAGCAACAACCCCCTTCTTTTTTTACTGGGTATTGAACCTACGGCCTTTGCTCTGACCTATATCTCAGCCCTTTCTAAACTTTTTAAAATTTTAAGGGTTCCCCCAAATTGCCCAGGCTGGGCTTGAACCTGCAGTCCTCATTGCCTCAGTCTCCCAGAGTGCTGGGATTACAGGCATGCACCACCCTTTCCCCTTGAGACCCTGGATATACACAGTAAAAGGCCAACTACTCTGTCAGCTGTGGTGGCCTGACCCTGTCCACGACAGTGGGAAGATCCAGGGACAGTGACTCCTAATGAAAGTTCTAACCCCATAAGTGAGACCCCAGGGAACCAGACACAAAACCAGGAGTCAACAAAGACATAGGCAGGATCACAGCTTAATTAAACATTTGGAATAATAAATTCAATTTTAAAAACAAAGTGACCTCTGTTAGTTGGTTACTGCAAGATAAGAAGTCACAGATGGCCTGAGGCCGATATGCCCAGAAGGGACAGATGCCCTTGGATTCCTACACCTTGGCTCTGACACAGCCACTCCCATGGGAGATACCGAAGGCAAAAGGAAAGGGCAGGCAGAAGGCACTTACGATCATCATTAAAACCATTGGTCCCAGGTAAATGATGATGAAGAAAAATGTGATCATGGCCAAAGTCAGGATGCCTCTCACCCACCAGTTCTTCCATCTGCGGAGAAAACACAGCGGCCTAAAGAACAGAAGCAGACCAGGAAGCAGACCCGAGGGACCAGGCTCTTCCTGAGCCTGCAGGTCCCCACCACAGTCCTTCCCAGAGCCCCACCTCCTGGGACAGACTGAACTGACTGAAGGGAGCAGAGCCCCAGCACTGAGCCCCCCAGCCCACCAAACTCAGCAGCTGCTCTGTCCTTCCAGAAAGACAGTCCCGGGGAAAACCACAACCCAGGGAGATGGAGCACCCTGTGCTCCCGCCTGGCTCAGAGGGATCCCCTGCAGTGCAGGTCTGACCAGGAGACCAAGCGCACTTTCCCAAAGTGGGGTTCCACACTGCACTGCCTCGTCTGATAACACACGTCAGGCACAGACAACAACAGCTACCACCGATATGTTTAAGCACTTTGCACATATTAACTCATCTGACACGCAACACGACTGGCTTTCAAAATGTCCTTTTAAATAGGTTTTCATTCACATAATGTCTGTACAACTTCACTGAGGATATGGAGGCACGGGTCACACCTCTAGCAAATGGTGAGGCTGAGATTCAAATAAGGATCTGCTCCCTACTCCCTGCCCTTTCCCCCCACACAACACAGCCTCCCAAAGGGCTGGCTGGCAGGACACTCAGGGTCTCATCACACGGCAGGTGTGCCAAGGACACCCTGGGTTTATGTAAGCCCAGATGCTGCCCAGTTCTTCCTGGAGAACTGAAGGAACCATTCCCAGTGGATGCCTGCAGAAGTGAGGACTAAACCTTGAACCAGAAACCCTAAGGCCCTTGGCCACAGTGCAAGGCTCCAGCAGCACGCGCATGATGAAGCCAGGTTACCGGGAAGACAAGTTGGAAAGGGCCCTGTTGAGGACCTCCGGGGTGTTGTCCACGGGGGCGGGCGGGGCAACCAGGTCGGCTCGGCTCTCACTGTCTGATGCAGTCTCGCCATCAGCCTTCGCTTCTGACTCCAACTCCTACATGGAGGAAACACAGAAGGGGAAAAGGTCAAACACGCCAGGTAGATTATTAGAAAGCCTGCACCTATCCAGAGATCTGTGGGACAAGACTCCAGATAGGGCCAGCACCGTCAGAGGACAGGACAGACAGAGCTCTGTTAGGTGCCACGGCCACTGCCTCCACCAGCCAAGAGGTGAACACGGGGCTCCATCCCACTGGGTGGGGGCGGGGAGGAGACAGGAACGAGGAATGGCTCACTGTAGCCACACAAAGCAGAAAGGGGACTGTGCCTGGGCGCCTGCGGGCAGGCATCTCAGGCTGGCCTCCGACCGCTGGGCCCTCAGCACTCAGGGGGATCCGGCCACCCAAGAGCACTCTCAGCGGGAGTCAGGCACTCCAGCTCTGGCCCCACCACCTGTTAATGCCGCCACACCCCAGAGTCCAGAGCATGACCCCATAAAAGCAGCAAACTGATGTTTTACCACCTCTGAGAAGATTTTGCTAAATGTGTATATAAACGCAGGAACAGTCACATTGTTTTGTTTGTTTTGAGGCAGGGTCTCCCTATGCAGTTCTGGCTGGCCTTGAACTCACTACTTAGCTGAAGCAGGCCTAGAACTCAAAGGCAGTCCTCCTGCCTCAGCTTCCTGAGTGCTGGGATTACAAGTGTGTACCACCATGCCCGGCAACAGTCACATTTTTAAAAAAGAACTAAATCTGAATGTCCCTGATGACTAACACGACACTAAGCACTGGTTTGTGTTTCTTAGCCATTTCAATATCTTCTTTCTTGAAGTGTCTGTCAAACAACTGGTCGTTGCTCTTTTTACTCATCTGCACCTTTCTCACGTGTCCACTTTCCCAGCCTCATGCCCTCTGAACCTCAGGCTTCCTCCCTCTCCACACCGGCCACAATGGGGACTCTCTTCAAACTGTCTCCCCGAGGATCACAAGCTCCCTGCAGACGGGATCAGGACCTCTTGCTCTCATTACCCTCCACGCCTGGCCTGCAGCACACACTGACTGAGACGGAAGGAAAGAGGTGAGAAGTGAGTCCCAAGGTGTGGTGGGCACAGGCCCAGCCCTGTGACAGATCCTAACAGAGAGGTGTGCGCGACAGCTGACACCAGAGACTGCCGGCTTCAGTAAAGAGCTGGTACAGATGGTCTCCCGGCAGGGCTGGATGGCTCTGGGCAAGTGACCCGGGTGCCTGTGTACTGCAGCGTCCTCCCCTCATGAAAGGGGCCAAAAGAGAGAACCCAGCTCTACTCAGAGCTGCGTCCTTCTCCACCTCTCCTGAGGTTCTGATACACAGCCACCCGTCCAGGACTGCCCTCTCCACGAGGAGGGACGAAGACCAGGTATTCAGAGCAGCTTTCCGTCTCTCACATTAACATTTACACTCACCACAGCCAGCAAGGTGAGACTGTGCCGGGAAAGCTACTCTGCCCCTAAACCTGGAGGTCAAAGTGTGTGCCTGGGTCCAACGAGGTTCCCAGGGCCGCACCCCAGGCACATCTGAAAGCCACAGGAACCGAGCCTGTACACAGACATAGGGCCCTCGCTCCCACGCAGAAGCCCGGCCCAGGTTATTTTTAACTTCTCTTTCCTGTTGTCAAGGAGACTCACAAAGGCTGCTGGGTCATCAGCAGAAAGAGCAGGCAGCCTGGCTGCCTGTAGCCAGAGGGAAGAGAGGTACCCTGAGGTGCAAAGTAGGAGGAGGACACAGAGACCTCTTGTGAGGATGCTGCTGGCTGTTGTTATTACCAAGACTTTAGGGTGACAGCCACGAACAAGCAGAAAATGCCCAAGAGCCCAAGGGAGCAAACCTGAGAGATGAACGTCCTAGGTTTTCCCTGCCTCTGAGTGAGTGATTTCATATTCCCCGACCTGCCACCTCCCCCGCCCGCTGAGTGCATCTTCAGAGCTAGTACCTGGAGAATCCTGATCAGACCCAAGGGACCACCACCCACCCATCAGCTTAGATGCAGCCAAACAGGAAGAAAGGATGGATCCCTGCGAGGGTGAAGTGCAGCCAGGGAGGGGGCAAGCCAACCAGCTCCCCAGATGCTGCCACCAGGAGGGCACTGGCCAGGAGGGGAGACGACGTAAGAGACCCTGGAAGCCAGTGGGTGGCGGACTTCCTCCTGGGGAAGCAGCAGATTCTGATGCTTGGGTAAAGGAAGCGGACACTGGGAGCAGCTCCCACAGTGGGCCTGGGTGGAGGCAGGGACCTGGAACTCAGTTCCTGTCTGATTTGCTAGACACGAATCAGAAGCGCTGATCATCTACTGGCCTCCTCCTCTCGGGGACGGGAAAGCAGGCAGATGTCCAAGTGATCTTGTTGCAGGAGGCATCGGCAGCCACTCGCAGAAGCAGGGCCCGGGCCTGGCTCAAAGCTCATCACCCTCAGTACAGGCCTAGCTGCGGTTTTCCGGGTGGGGAAAGGACTCCCTATCTAACACGTTGTTGAGGAGACAAAAGCAGTGTGAAGGAAGTCTGCGTCTCCTCCTGCCACAGCACACAGGACAGGAGCCTGACACCCTTAGACGCCCACCCCAGGAACCTGCGCACCTTCCCACGGAGGGTGGGCTGCAAGAAGAACAGAGGTCTCGGCCCAGCTGGCCTCGGGTACTGCCTGAGCACAGCACCTGCCTGCCAGGCGTCCCAACTCAAAAAAGACCCCTCCCCAGGCTGATGTGTGAAGCGGCAACTGAGACAGGCAGGGGCCTGCAGAAGTGACAGTGCACTCCCTCCCAGGGGGGGTGCAAGCAACCTAGTGTGGACAGCCAGGAAGACGCAAGTATTGGAACTTATTTGTACTCACTCTCATCTTCTCTCCCCAGTCTGCCCTGTAAGGGATGCATGAGCACACGCACACCTCAGTATCTGTAAACTAGAGTACTTGGAAAAAGCATCACATGTGTCAGGGCCCCTGGGGTGCCTCCCCACCATCGCACTGGGCAGTGCCTGGAACACAGCAGGCACCCAAAGATTTGCTGAGCGAATGCGCTAGTTAATTCTACTTGATCTATTGTGGGCCCAATGGTCCAGACTACACTGGGAGCATAGCACACCCACTCCAGCTTCCCGCTCCTGTGCCCGGCATGTGCCCTGTGCACCCTGCTCGGCAGCATTGCTGGCAGCAGGGCTGGGCAGGTGCCCATTGCCCCCTCCTTCCCTAATGCACACTGGTAGAAGGACCGAGCTCTGGGACCAGCACAGCGCAGCAGGGAGAGGCTGCCCTGCCTCGCAGACTGTCTTGGTTTGCTCCCACGTACCCTTGTGCCTTCCTTCCTTCCTTTCAATCCCAAGGGCTCAGAACTGAGGCTGAGCCGAGCACTGACTCCATCTCAACAGGCGCCCATCCTGCAGCAGTTGCTCGGCCATTTCCGGGGGTGGTGATGCTGGTGTAAACAGGAAACAAGAACACTGCTCTAAAAGGAAGTGTGGGGCTCCTCCTGAGGAGCACAGATCCTCTAGGGAAAGGCAGAAGCATGTAGTGTTGGCACACGGACCATCCTGGATACCAGTAAGAGCCAGCGGCACTTTGGGGAAAATTCATACCCAGCCTTCCAGGGCCCCTCGGCCACCCCCACCCAACTGGATCTGGGGCTCAGAACTGCATTGAAGCCTGCCTTCAACAGGCAGAGGAGAAAGTGCGGAAAGGCCACCTTCCCCCAACACGTCCCACTGAAGGGCCAGCGAGGACCTCATCACTGACCCCGCTGGGACCGAAGTCCTCGCCACGCTCAGTCTCTGCAGCTTCTGATGGTTCTGTCACCAGCCTCCACCTCTGGGCAGCACACCTCCTGCTTTTCTGCCTGCCTCTCTGGTCAGGCCACCTTTGACAGCCCTCCCTTCAGCTGGCCTTCTCTTCCTCAGCCTGCCCTTCGCTTAAGCCTCCCTTGGAGACTGGTCCCCGGCTCTCCTACTCACTACTGCCCACTCTTCCTGAGCAAGCTCTCTCTCTCTCTCATGCCTCCCACCGTCCCTCACCCTGGCGGCAGGGCAGGGTTGCTGAGGCTCGAACCCAGAGCTGGGCACAGGCCAGGCAAGTGCTCTGTCCTGAGCCACACCCCAGCCCTCAACTGCCTTGTCCAGAGCCGAAGACTCACACAGCCAAGTGCCTCCGAGATGTCTCCATGGACTCCTGAGATTCTCCGTGTGTCCCACAGCAAACTCATCGTTTCTTCCTCAACTCTCCTCTTCCTACTACGGGTCCTATCTTAGCAAATAATCACCTTTTCCTTGGAATTGTCAAGTGAAAACTGGGGTATCACCCTCAGGCCCAAGATCTTTCCGTCCCAAACCTGTTATTGCTACCTCCAAAACCACTTCTGTGGGAGACCGGATAGTGAGGCTAGAAGCCTAATTCACCTTTTCTTTGAGCACAAAAGAGAAAAACAGCAAGCTCTGCCCCGTGGTAACACACAGGCATGCTGGCTCCTCGTGGGTCCAGGGGAGGCACCGCAGCCGAGATCTGGTGTACCCCAGGCATACACCACAGACAATGGGAGGCAGGTGACACTTCTGCTACCCCAACTGCTTGCTCCCCCATCTAAATGAATAAAAGCAAGATGAGCCAAAACACTCAGAGCTTTGTCCACTAAAGACATGAGTCCCCTGGCCCCTCTTTTAAAATTACCCATGTTTCATCTTTAACCTCTGTTCGCTCCTCTGGCTAGGCATTCCTAGCCACTCCTTCCCATCACCTCTGTGACTCAACACCATCATCCCTCCTCCAGGTGACTGCAACAGCCCCGATGGCCACCTGGCCTCGGCCACCCGGTGCCCCAGGACAGGTCTCAGCGTTTCCAAGTGGAGTACAGGGCCCTTAGCACCAGAGTCTCACTCCCCCTCCAGCCTGTCTCTCACAGCCCTGTACCCCACACTCGGGAGGCAGAGGCAGAAGGCAAGACCCTGTCTCAAATAAATAACCTACAGCAGAGCCTTTGCTAGTTCTGCATGAGGTGCTTTAGGGTGGGGCCACCTGTCCCTTCTTTCTGTTCTGTTCATCTCCCTTCTTTTCTGTTCTGTTTTTTTTTTTTTTTTTTAGACAGGGTCTCACTGTGTAGTTCAGGCTGGCCTTCAACTCATGGCATTCTTCCTGCCTCAGCCTCCCGAGTACTGGGGTTACAGGCCTATACCACATGCCCAGCTCCCCTTCTTTCTTAGACATTTGTGGCCGAATGAAGCCTAATGACAGACATTCAAAAGGAAAATCCATGATTTGTGTATCTGAGAAAGTATTCAAAAACAAGGATAAAGTTACCATATGACTCAACTATTCTACTTCTGGGTATTTATCCAAAGGAAGCAAGATCTGTATTTCGAAGCGATACCAACCTGCAGTCTAGGTTTATAGCAGCACTGTTCACAAGAACTGAGAGATGGAAGCAACCGAGATGCCTGTAACAGGTGCATGGAAAAGGAAAATGTGGCACACACGGAATCAGAGGGCACGACACTAAGTGAAACAAGACAGGCACAGAAAGACAAACGCTGCATGTTCTCATGTGTATGTAGAAGCTAAAAAGCTGACCACACTGAAGCACAGAGTAGACTGGAAGTCACTAGAGGTCAGAAAGGATGAAGGCAGAGCAGGATGGAGGAATCCACTGCAGGGATGGGTTCTCATGTTCTGCAGCACAGCAGGGTGGCCACAGAAGGCAACAATTATTTCGTATTTTATAAAGCAATAGAAGAGTACAGAGGTTCCCAGAGAAATGACAACTGAGGGTGATTACACACAGCGCACATGTATCGAATGGTCACACTCACTCTGTAAGTATGCACAATTATGAAGTCAATTTTAAAAAAGAGAAGGAGGTTGCTGACATTGAGTTTTTAGCAATTCAAATACTGCACTGGGTCCCAACCTCAGCCAAATCGTCCACTCAACCAGTGGGGGTGAAGCTATGCACGCATGCCACAGCAGGATGTACCACTGAAAGCTCTAAAAGGCTCGCCATCACTGCCTGATAGGGAGGCGACAAGACTCATCTTTGCTCCCACGCTTTCCCGCTCACCCATCAAAGCCTCCTGAAGCAGCAGATGCACATATCTGCTGAAATGAAGGTAAACTAGGACCAGAACCAGCTCAGAAAACACCACCCACCGTCAGAAGGCATAATTAACCCGTCAATTAATTAACCATCTGCCCCTCACTCAATTCTAATGACCACAAGAGGTCTGCTAGGTTCTCTACCAGTTCCCCAGCCAGGCTCCCCACTTAGTACTTAAGGGAAAATGGATCTTTAGATTTGCTGGGAGAGGAAGTTAACTCTTTTCACTCAATTTCCTCCTTATATCCTCTTAGGTTCTTCCAAAGGGAGTATGTCAACTATTACCAAAAGATCTAATGAAGCAGGAAAGAAAATCGTATTTGCAATCTCAAAAGTGGGTTCAAGTATACTCCTTAGACCTCCACCAAAAAAGCACACTGGGCCAGTGTAGTGGTGCACACCTGCAATCCCAGCACTTGGGAGGCTGAGGCAGAAGGATCACTGTGAGTTCAAGGCCAGCCTGAACTACACGGTAAGACCCTGTCTCAAAAATAAAAAATAAAGTAAAATAAAGTGGATGTGGAAGAAGGGTCTGATTTTCTTACATGAAAAGCCTCTAAATCATAAATTTCTCAATACTGCTTATGTTGCAGTCAGGGTTTGCAAGAACAAGACAATAGAGGACACATAATTTATACTATTATTTTATAATGGTCATCCGAGGAGTCAAATATGAAAAATGCAGGAAATCCGTCCACATACTAAGACCTAATGAATCCAGCCAAGGGCCTGGATCCCACAGCACTATCCTGCATGAGTCCAGATGAAGACCTAGAGCCCATGACAATGCCTCCCATGAATCCAGCTGGAGCCCTAGAGCCCATGACAATGAGTCACGCAAGTCTGTTCCACAGATCTGCCCTGGGAAGGTCCCAAGGTCAGCGGTGGAA
>PVJX010048741.1:0-11284 GCA_004027295.1 Dolichotis patagonum
CTGTTAACAGTCTCACTGTTTGAATGTCTACTTTACATGTTTTAACTTTGTAATTTGAACAACTATTTCCAAGAAGTCAGTATGTAATTTGTCAAGTAATAATTTCTTAGTTTTTTTTGTTGTTGTTCTTTTCCTTTTTTTCCTTGGAATTCTGTATTGTTGCTACCCTTTATTCTGTTTTGTTTTGTTTTTTCTCTTTAAATAAAATTTTTTTAAAAAATTATGAGTGTATTTAGTCTCAGATAAGTGGTCACAATTTGGTGGCTTTTCTCATTATTCTGGAGAAGAATCCCAAATTTATTTGCCAGCCCACTGTCCAGGCTTACTCACAATCCATGTCTGTCTTCTAAAATCGTCAGGGCCTGCAGGGATACAGCTAAGTGACACAACTGCAGCCTAGCAAGCGCGAGACCCTGAGTTTGAGACCCAGTAACAAACAGCAACAAAAACAACATTAGGAGCTTTATTCACTTAAACAATATTACCAATGACCTCAGCATGCTAAAGAGAGCTATAATTGTTTAAGTATTAACATGAAAATAAATACCATGAAAGTTGCAGACAATAAGAAAATCCTTTCCATGCAGTACATGAAGCACTTCCAAAAAAGACAATTAAATTTTTTCTAAACTAGTCTAACTCAATGTAAAAAAAAAATATATATATATATATATGGCATATATTTATATTCGATATAAATATATAGTGTACACACACATATATTCATATATATATTCATATATATATATATACATATATATATATATATTCAGAGATTTGTGTGTTTTAGTTTAATGTTCCTAATCTGTACAATCACTGCATTGGGGTAGTGACAATAAGAAGTATTGAGGTCATGCTAATCACTGGGGTTGCATTCTACAGTATTATCTTCATTTCACACAAGCTAAACAGACATTTAATTTTGTTTCCCTGATCAACATCACCTGATTAACCGTAAAAGAATTTAGACCAGGGCTAACACCTCTTTGATTCAGTTTCTAAGTAAAGGAGCTGTCATGACACAGATTTAATGTTCACGGCCAACTGGTATCTTACCAAAGTAAGTGGCGTATGTCCCCTGTAGCTTGGATCTCTCCCCTACAGGCCCATGTGTTAGAGCCGTAGTCCCCAGCTAGACACTACTGGGAGATGGGAGAGCCATTAAAACGTGGGCCTAGTGGGAGGAAGTTAGAGCACTGCAGGCATGCACCTGGATAGTGTGACCCCGGCTCCTTCTTCTTTCTCTCTTTTGCTTCCCCACCATGAGGTGAGTGACTCAGTTCACCGCACACTTCCAGCATGATATTCTGCCTCACCATAGGCCCAAAGTAATGGCACCTTGGGCTAAAACTGTTATTCGTTACCAGGCATCTGTTACAGTAATGAAAAGCTGATTGGCACATGTTTTAAAGAAAACTTTACAAACTAACAATTTATCCTAGTAAAGACAATATATTCAGTCACCAAATTACAAAGAACACTCCACAGTGTGATTATGCTTCTAGGAAACACATTTACTCTCTCCTTATCACCTGCCATCCCAGCAAAAGGAGGCAAAATTCACTAGCCTAATCTGCAGAACATTTCACCAACACTACCCTCCTGGCATTACTAAGGATCACCACTGTAGTCAGGGTTCACAAGGAAAACAATTTAATATAGCACACACACTTTATAGAATTATTTTATAATAGTAACCCAAAGAGTCAAACACAACAAATGTAGGAAATCTATCCACAAACTAAAGAACCCACAGGATCCAGCTGAGGGTCTGGATCCCATGGTAATGTCCTGCATGAGTCCAGCTGAAGGCCTAGAGACAGTACTCCCCACAAGTCCACCTGGAGGCCTAGAGGCATGACAATGACTCATGCAAGTCTGTTTCACAGATCTGCTCTGGGGAGACCCAAAGGTCAGTAATGGAAGCTAGAGAGTCTGTGCCAGTGGGACGAAGGATCTGTGCCAGTAGGCTGAGGGTTCTGCAGTGGAGCCAGGAAGTGACATTCAAAGTAAGGACCAGAGCCAGAGCTGCCCTGAAAAGTACCTCAGCCGTCCTCAGTGACAACCAGGTCCTGAACTCCTGCAACGGTGAGAACAGCTGAGTTCTCAGGAAGCCAGCATGACAAGCTTCTCATGGAGACTGAATAGCAGCACATCATCTTCCCCTCCAGAGTCAGGAACTGATGCTCCAACAACCAGAACAGACAAAT
Source organism: Dolichotis patagonum (assembly GCA_004027295.1). NCBI lineage: Eukaryota > Metazoa > Chordata > Mammalia > Rodentia > Caviidae > Dolichotis > Dolichotis patagonum. The sequence goes on from PVJX010048741.1 coordinate 2,211, forward strand.
TCACACCAGGAAAGAAGCTCAACAAGCCCCTCCAGGAGAACCAACAACACCCCTTCTTCCTCTCCAGTCCTCCTCTTTACAACAATCCTCAGGTGGGCCATTCACCCCCAGCGCCTCACTGATTGAGTTTAGCTTACAAGTTGACCACCCAGTCGTCAATGCACCACAATCCACCCCTTGTCAACTTGATAACCGTACATATTTCCCTAAGCCATTGTCTCTAGGGGCAGATTTGTGAAAAGTTAACATGCCTTGGTCTATTCAGATTTATATTAATGTAACAATTACATACATACAATTCTTATTATACTCATTCCCATATCAAATCAAATATGCAAAGGGTGGCAAAAGGCCCCAGTTAAAACCACAATACTTGACTAATTCACTTGATTGCAAACATATCTCAAATGACATTAAAAGAGCTATTACAATCACAATCCTTGATTCCCATTAAATTTTGACAGGGCATGGTAAGACTAAAGAACAGGGATCTCCTGCAGTTCAAATACACCGTTCCCTTCAGGTGGAAGGCTTCGATTCACTTTTCTATTGTCCTGTTCTCAACAACCACATGGTCCTCTGTGTCATCCTTGCAACCCATGGTTCCGCTGGAACCTTCCATCTGGCCAAATTCTTCAAATCCCCTTGCTGGCTCTTCACTCTTAATTTTAAACATAGAGATGGTCAAAAGCTCTCAACAGTAACCATGCCACCATCCCAACAGTAGATTGCATTGAAATTCTTCTGCTACTGAGGCAATCTCTTTAAACACCAGCAAAATGCAAACTGAAGTCCTACAGCTGTTGTGGTCCTTCTCAACAGAAGCTTCCTGAGCTCCATGTGAACTGGCAGCATTTCCATCAGTACTCTGAGTTCCCAAGCTGCAACCAGAATCTTCAGTAGAGTTCACAGCACACAGGGGCTGCCTCTTTGACAGTCTCTCACAAACTTTCCAAATTAATTCCCAAAGCTCTTAAGCCACATGGCCAGGGAATATCACAGCAATGACCCCGCTCTCCTGATACCAGTTTCATTGTAGTCATGGTTTGAAAGGGAAACAATTGAATACAGGGTACATAATTTATAGAATTATTTTATAATAGTCACCCAAAGAATCAAACACAAAAAGTGTAGGAAATCTGTCCACACACTAAAGACCCCAGAGAATTCAGTTGAGGGCCTGGATCCCATGGCAATGTCCTATAGGAGTCCAGCTGAAGACTTAGAACCCATGACAATCATTTCCACTCCAGTCTCACATGATCACTTGCAAAGGCACTGGGTTCAATCCCTGGTACTAGAAAAAATAATAAATAAAATAAAATAAAGCACATCTTTGCTATGGAAGCTACTTAAAGAAGATTTATATCCTTTTTGAGGGATAAATCAGGCCGTATGATTATACCCAAAAGGTGTCATAGCCTCTGTAAAGGTTAGGCAAAGCAAGTGAGGATATATGCATAGCCCTGTGTTTCAGCAATTCAAACAATGATGTTGGAAGCTGGGTAACATCTGAGGTTGGGTCAGGATAGCCTTAGATAATGCCTGTACCTTGTATGATTCTCTGGCTCACTCTAAACGTTGAAGCATTTTCATTTACTCAGAGAATTTCCTTTGCCATGCACTATTCCACTTAATAATTTTTGCTTTAAAATGAAGGGAAACATAAAAATAAATTCATTGTTGTTTCATATCAGTTTGAGTTGCCACACCTAGTTGTCACATTTCACATGTCATTTAAGAGGGGTCACTTACCACCTCCATAACGTTTTTGTAAGAATGAACTGAGGTTGTCCACTAAGGCAATGAGCACAGGACTTCTCACAAATCAGGCTCCCACTTTATCGTTACCAGTATCATCATCGATTTTATCCCCAAAACATATGAAGGGTAGTAGATTCTGGGGCCACAACACACACATACCATGTCTTGTGTGGCATCATGGTGGGGTGTGTTGGATGTCAGTACGTTCTGGCTTTGATGTGACAATGATGTTTTACAACAAATGTACTGAATGAGTGAGCTCCTCGGAGACGATAGTACATAGGCAGAAGAGTAAGCGCGCTCACTAACTCACAGAGTAAATAACTGCAGCCGTCTGGAGCAGGTAGTAAGTTAGGCTCCCCTTCACTTTCATGCTAAATGATTCAACTTATTATTTGAGGAAACACAAGCTTTCTTCTGCTAGAAAAAGTGAATGTAACCCTGAAACTTAGGGACATGAGCACTGAGGAGCTTCAGGGACACAGTGCCCGGGGAAGCTGATAATTGGACGGTTGTCTGATCCCCAGCTCTGCGCCCCCTGCCTCTTCCTTAGTCCCCTTCACAGGCTGGTGATTTGGACAACCAGCTGCAGCAGTTTCCTGAGGGAATGAAGCTGACACAGAAAAAGTATGTTTAGAGGTGAATAAAACTTCAGCTTCTAGTTTCTTAAAATACTTCACAAAGGTACGGATTCAGCCGTAACACTGACTAACATAAATATCATGAGTTTCTTTTCCCACAGTCGACTTCAGTTCTTGGCATTGTACGCATGCTACCGCAGTGAAAACAGCACGGGTCTCACCTTAGGTAGAGAAGAAACCCCCGTTTCTACAAACCAAGTTTTGCCCTTCTAAGTTCCGTATGTGCAAGCTGAAAACTCCCACATGACACAGAGAAGACAGAGGTGATTACACTAAGGTGCAGCCCTGACGCAATCCACTGACACCTTCATAAGAGGAAGAGATGCCAGAGCCCTGCTCAACCACATGAGCACATGGTGAGAAGTGAGGTCACCATCTGCCAACCAAGAAAAAGACCCGCACTAGAGCCCAACTATTACGGTTCATACACTGCGTCAACTTGAGAAGTTTAGAAACTCAACTAAGAGACTCAACAGGGAGCCGTGATCCTGACTTTGTAAATATCCTCAGCCTGTGCAAGAGGAGGGCACAGAGGAGGCGTGAATGCTAAACTTACCCTGGTTGGGGGTGGGAGGGTAGCCTGCTTCCAATACCTTCTGCTCCGGCTGCTTTGCTGGCTGTTGTGTTAAAGTGCTGCCCCTGTGCCATGCCACCCCGCCTTGGAGCCCAGCTGATTATGGCCTGAAACCTACACAGACAATGAGCTAAATAAATAAACCTTTCCTGCCTTCATTTTGACTGCCAGGTATTTCTTCCTAGCAACAAGAGACCAACCATACTGCCTCCAGGGGTGGAGAAATAAATGTCCATCATTTACACCCACCTCATGTGTGGTCTCTACATTGCAGCCCTCTGTAGCTGACCGCAGGACCACCTGGGAGGAGCTACATACACCAGTCCACATGGACACACGTGCACACATACGCAGTCCACTTTGAATAGCCTCTGTCCACTACACTGTTGCTACTGCACGTACCATAAAGAGAGATGAGGAAACCTTGAAACTTCCATTTCAGCATGGAGAAACATACTTAAAACCAAAGAAATAGAAAAGCTTACTATTATTACTCTAAAATGATTCACTGAAGGATTTGTTGGCTTAAGTTTTTTCCCAAAATTATGATCACTAGTACATTCCAGAAAACTTGTTCTCCATAAGATGACATAAGTTATTAGCATTGTAGTTATAAGTACCCCACATATTTACATTTAGACCATTTTAATCTTCGTTATGTTTAGGTAATGTTATATTTATATTGCAGATGAAAATGAAATAAAAAATCACATATGCAGGTGAATTTCACATAATGAGTCTTTGGGTTCCTTCAGCTCATCTGTATTATAAACTACACTTAATATTCAGTAAGTCTTCAGATGCTGACTTGAATAATTCGTAGTGACTATCATTCCCGAACACATCCAATGCATTATTCAATTGTCATCAATTTTCTCCTTGTTTTAGAGAAAGACAAGTTAAATATTCTAAGGCTTAGCTTTCAGGCACAAAACTGACATACTGGTTCTCCCTTTCCTGTTGTCAGTATTAAGAAAGCCTCTTCACTATTAGTCCTTGGTGGTTAATTCAAGTAATTAGTGTCACCTCTGCAGTCATATATTTCCCATCACACTCAACGTGGCAGTAATTAAACAGATTACCAACATAATTGACTTAAATTAGTGATAATTCTCTTTTCCACTGAACTTCTACAATTCTAGCAACATAAATTTCAACTCTGTGTGAATACCTAATCGCTTTTCTATCAAGGGAAGTTATTGTACTCTGTTACATCTTGTTTAAAAAACAAGGACAAGGCTTTTCACACACAAAGGGAAAAAGAAAAAAATATATTTATACAGAAGATAGTTAAGACAGTTACACAACTAGTTTCTCTTAGTTCATTGAAAATAAAGGTTTGTGCTAATATTGTTTGGACAAGATAATCATACCTACACCTTGTATTCTGAGTAACTACTATAAAAGCAACAATACATAATGTATTAATTATTGTAACTCTCCTACTAACCTGTTTTAAAACTCTTTTATTGTGATTTTTTACAAAATCACAAAATTTTTAGGCATTCTTTACAAAAAGAATACCTAAATGCAGTCCTTTGTTTGGAACCAAATCCAGTGATTCTAGAACAGAAAATCTCACCCAGAATTCCATTAGATTTATCTGCAAAGATTTTAGAACTCCTGGCTCCTGAGCCCCTCTCATTAGCCAATTTATATTCTGTTAATATACTGAGAGAAAAGTATTGCATTAATAAAGAACGGCCCTCTAAATATTTTATAGTAGTAGAAAGATACACGTTTCCTCTCCAGCCTCACTTTGAGAACCATTTATTCTGCCATTTTCCCCCAATTCTTCAAGCCGAGTGCGGTAAATTTGCATAACAGATCTAATATTGCAGTGGCGAGGTCCTGTTATTTTACCTATCTGTCTCCCACAGCAAGCTGCATGAAGGAAGACTGACTTTCAAACTGACTTTAGGATGGCTCAGACGGATGGACCTTGGCTGTGACACTCAGGCAATTGCAGGGAGGTTCTGACCCAGAGCTGACACGGCACCATGACCCTGGCACATCAGAGCCCTGGGAAACAGAGGGACAAATTGAGTGAAGATAATGGTAAATGTTTGAGAAATAACCTGCAAGAATATGACAAAATCTTGTTTATTATCCACATCCATAAGCTATGCAAATGAATCTCCCAGTTCCCACTAGAAATGGAGGTCAGAATCAACTAATGCCCTCCCTCCATCCGAAAAGCTGCTCAGAAAGATGACAGCCCAGTGACTAGGGAATGCGTAGGTATGACTCCTAATCATGGCTTTTACTAACAGGGGGATATTAGAGAAGGTACTTAAACTGACTTGACTCAATCTCCCCATTATGAAATGAACATAATAAAAATACCTTATGCCATATGGCAGATAGAAAGATTAAATAAAATTACCAACTTCAAGAATCACCATGAATTATTAACATGTTCCCAGACCTGGACTTGGAATATCAGAGATTCAAAGAGAGTTCCTACTTATTCCACCATTATCAAGTTTGTCTTCCCAATCCATAAAATACATTGAAATGCAGCAGCAAATCGCAACTTCCTGGCTCTTGTTTGATATGTCAGTAGAATCTACTGATAGCTTCTATTGTTGTAGCAAAAAGACATGAGAAAACAAACTCCAAGGAGAAAAAATTATTTCATCTCACAGTTTGTGGAGGTTTCGGTTCACTGTCACTGCACCCTGCTCCTCGGGGTGAAGCAGAACGTTATGATGGGAAGCACATTGTAGATCAGAATGGCTCACTTCATAGTGGAAAAAAGGATAAAAGAGGAGAGAAGGAAGCAGGAATAAAATCCATCCTTCAAAGACCTGCACTCAGTATGTCCTAGAGTTCCATGTCCTAGAGTTCTACCAGCTCCAATAACTAAGACCCAAGCTCTCAACACGTGGACTTTGGAAGGATATTTAAGATCAGCCATAACAGCCACAAAGGGTGATTCTGATATATTTAGTCAGCCTTCCCACGGCTAGAACACAATGCCTGACCTAAAGGAGGAGAGGGTTAGTCTGGCTTACAGTTTCAGGTGTTCAGTGCATGATCCCAGATCATGCTCCCAGATAGGAGCATCATGATGGAAGGCTAGATAGATAATAGTTCATGATAATTCCTCAAGTTGGTACCTTTATTTCATCTTTCTAACTTGTGAGGCTGGGAAACAGCCAGAGAACAGAGCCAGAGAGGAAGGGCAGAGGACCTAGACATACTCTCTAAGATCATGCCTCTGCGGCCTACTCAGACACACCCAAGTGAGAGCCTCCATTGCCCCAGGCAGCTCCCGAGCCTAAGACACACAGTCCACGGCAACAGCCGCATGTGGAACCCGAGAACTCGAGCAGCCTCTACATTTCCTGTTATATCACCCTCGTCAAAACAGTTCCTCTATATTCAGAAAAGTTTTTGAAAACATTCTTTCCTGCACTTTGAAAGTCCTGCTATTAGCCCAACTTTCCATTAATCAGATGTTACACGCACGCAGAGCACCAGGCACACCGTGCACAGAGCTGCTGAACCCCTGGTACTTTTCCATTAATCTCCTCACTCTCTGGGAGCTTCTTTTAATTTTCCCTGTCATCTAAGAAACTTAAATGGAATGCATTAATCAAACTTACTCAACACAGGTATGTTTTAATGATACACAAAAGATCCTCCAGTTTGAAGCCTTTTTTTGTATCAAAGAAGACAGTGGGGTTTCTCATTAATGGCTGTGCACAGAAAGCAAAGGAAACATTTTTTAAACATTTCCCTTATTATTACATGCCTTTTATTTATGGATATTTGATCTTTAATTTATCTCTTCATCTCATCAAGTATTTTTCAAGTACAGCCATACAACTGCATCTTTGCAAAAAAAGTCACAGGATTTGGTTATATTTTTGCTTTTGCTCCTTTACCTGTTATTTGCCAAAATTTACAAACTGTTCAATTCAACTTTCATTCCAATGTTTCTCAGAATGCGTGCTCTAAGAAACTTGTCTCTGAACTACTGGGCCAGGTGGCACACACACACCCATAATCCCAGTACTTGGTAGGCTGAGGCAGGGAGGATTTCTGTGAGGTCAAGGCCAGTCTGGACTACACAACAAGACCCTGTCTCAAAAAAGAGAAAGAAACTAGATCTGAGATGTTTGATAAAAACACAAAGCCGGTCCCCTACCACTTCTCGACCATTTGACTAAGCAAGTATGGAACCAGCCCCAGCTCCAACACTACTGAACCACCAATTAGAAACTGCAAGGAACATTTTCTGTGGGCAACAATACCTCACTCCAAGAGTCACATTAACTTCTAATGTCTACTCAGAGTTACCTTCTGTAGAATTTTCTGTTTAAGTTTGTTCAACTCATACTATTGTGAGTTTACATTAGTAGTATACATTTTAAAGGAATATGAAATGTAAACACACCTTGGATAAGAACCTTTTTGTGAATTTGTATCTCATGTAGATTATTTAAGTTGATCCCATGCTGAAATACTTTCTTGAACAATTAAAGTGGTTGATTTAATGTCTTCCAATACTTTTCAGAGCAAATTAGTCTAAAGTTACTTTTATAGAATCATTAGTTTATCTTTTTGAGACAGGGTCTTCCTACAGAGTCCAAACAATATAGCCCATGCTGGCCTCAAACTCGAGGCAATCCCCCTGCCTCGGCCTCCTGAGTGCTGAGATTACAGGTGCGCGCCACCATGCCCAGCCTTGAATCAATGTTTTAGACAGGAAAAAGCAATCTATTATCATGTCTTACCCATTTCACAAACCATGCACCTCACTACGGACATTCACATACTTGCGATATGGTTTATAAAGTGGAAAACTACCAAGGAGTTTGAGGCTCCATGTGTAACTCTTTCTGGTCTCATGTACCTGACAAAAGATTATCGCTCTGTTTTCTCTCTTCATCCCTCCTCTGTTTTTCTTTTAGGTTACCACATAAGGGTATACCCATGGCCAATAAAGAATCGAATTTGTGTGTGCATGTGCGTGTGTGTGTGTGTGTGTGTGTGTGTGTGTTTAACCGTTCTATAAGATAGGATCTTATGCATATATTCTGTATATTGTTTTGAACTTGTTTTTAAAAATCATTGATATTGACATGTGTAGCAGTGGTTCATTTCTTTTTACTGTCATGTAGCATTTCATTCTGTGCATGTATCACTATTTATCCAATCAGTTGGATTTTATCTATCACTAGCAGTCTAGTATATGTCTCCTAGTGTATGTGTGTGAAAATATTTCTAGGTTATATATCTGTAAATAAAATTACTGTCCATAAGACATGAACATACTTAATATTTTAAAATAAGAACAGATGTTTTTGTCTGCATCTGCACCAATCTGAACTAGTAGTGTGCCCAAGGTCCCACTGCCTCACATGCACATTAGCACTGAGGGCAGTCAGACTTTAATTTTTGCCAATAAGAAAGGCTTAAGGCTGGAACTTAGGGCGCTGAGCCAACCAGTAAGCAGCCAGCCGCCCTGGGAAATGACTGTGGTCTGGCAAGCCGAAGCCACCCCAGGGCAGGGAAACAAGAAGCAAGAACGTTTCCTGAGATCCGCGCCATGTTGGAACTTAGGGTGCTGAGCCAACCAGCAAGCAGCCTGCTGCCTACCGGGGCGCGGGCTTAGAATCAAACATACCACATCCCCCCTGCCCCCCCCGTTAACAATTGGGATCCAGGGATCTGGGTATATCTTAGTAGATGACCATATTTGGTACAGCAAGTCGGGGGAGTTTCCTTCTACTATCTCTGAAGGCAGATATTTTTATCGCCGTTTTGCTTTGTCCTGATTACCAGTGTTGCTCTATTCAATACTCTGCGTTGATGTGTTCTATAATGTTGTGTATTTCTTTGATTTTGCTGTACCTAGTAGAAGAACAACTATTGTGAAGACAATGAGATATACAATGTTGCCTGTTACTGTTGCCCTGGTGACCTGCTTTGATGTTCTGTGCCAATTTCACTATACTGTCTCAATTGGCTTTATTCCATCCTGTTTTTTTGTAACTGTTTGCAGCCTCACTGTGTGTTCACTTTGTATGCCTTAATTTTGTAACATGAACAGCTATTTCTGGGAGGACAGTATATGGTTTGTC
>PVJX010048742.1:0-11384 GCA_004027295.1 Dolichotis patagonum
AGATCACAAAGGGTTGCTGCAAGGAAAGTGGGGAAAAAGGTAGAAAAAGGACACAGGAGAATTGTCAGAGGAGTATGTCTCCCACCATTGTCCTAAACTCTAGTGCATTCTGGGCCTATGTGCACTGGCTTCTGCCCATCCACGGCTGACATTGAATTCTATGTGAAGGGTTTTTTATGCCTATTTCATCACAGAATTCACATCACACCCTTTGTGAAATGGAATATCGGGACATGGAATCTCCAAGAGTAGAAAAAGGCATTTCAAGTCATTGCCCATGGAGGCCATTTCCTGCTGACCCATAGAAACCACTAAATACCCCAGGTATAACTGAAATTCAAAAGAGGCATGGCAACCCATGCCTGTAGACTCAGCATTCAGAAGGCTGAGGTAGGAGAATCATCATGAGTTCAAGGCCAGCCTGGGTTACATAGGTTTGTTCTCCTGCTAAATAAGTGAATTCTCTTTCTTGACCACAGCCCACCACTGAATTTGCTGTCCAGAAAACCCCTCATTGGAACTGAGACCCAACTGCAAATAAGGAGCATGAGAATCTGAGAAACGTGAATTGAGTGTATCAAAAGCCAGAGCTTGTGGCAGAATCGCAGATGGGAAAGCTGAGTTTGCTGAGGTTGCTACTTGTTAGAGGGAAGAACATTGGCAACTCCACATTCTGAGAACACCTGAGGTTCCTGAAAAACAGATCCTTTCGATAATTGCTTTGTGAGAGGAATTTTGTGTGTGTGTGTGTGTGTGTGTGTGTGTGTGTGTGAGTGTCTGTGTTTTTTCAGTTGTTTGATTTTTTTTAGTAACAGGCTTTGTTTATATGTGTTATGGCTATAGCAATGTGTATACATTTTCTAAGGATTTGTGTAAAACACTCCCAGTAAGCAATTTCCATAGGTCAATTCAAAGCTTCTTTCTGAATGTTATCTAAACTTGCTTGATCATTAGTCCAATAGTTGGGTACAATTTTCCATTTCATCTCTTACATCCCATATACAAATCTCATTCTTCCCTTACTTGTGTTATTTGGCTCTCACATCTTATCTCTTAGCTCTTTGCCCTATTTTTTTTATTATTTGTCTTCTCCTATCCCTTTCTATGTATTCCTTTCTTTTATGCATAAACTATTCAGATAAGTCTAAATGCCACAGAGTTTTACCATTTCACTTTAGGTTTCCCCTTCACCAGGGGTGACTTCATACGGTTTCTAAAATTAGTGTTTCGGTTATGGTATTAACTGTACTACATCTCCCTGTATCTCTTCACTATCAATTTAAAGCCTCTCACCCAAGACTTTTCTCACTTAGCCTCTCAATCAATAATAATTCTCCCCACTTTCCCTTACCTTTCTTGTAAATGAAAGCTATTATAGAAATTAAAATTTAATTTTTCCTACTTTTATAATTTAACATGTATATGTTCATGGGTAATTGTATATCAATGCTAATGATCACTGATGTTAATATACATTGACCAACACATTATCCACCATCAAAAGTTAGTGTTTTAGTCTTCTAACATAGAGTTTCTGCTGGTTTATGAACTCTAGATACTATCACCATGAAGACTTTCCTGCTTTCTAATCATAACTTCCACACCTTCCCTATATCCCCGCTTACATCTTTCCAAACTACATTGATTTCTCCAGGTATAAAAATAATATCATCCAAAACTACTTCCTCTTCTTTTATTAGTTTTGTTACTTTTTAGTCTACCTCCATTTTTCACAATTTTTAATTTCCATTTAAATATCCTTTTATCTGCTATCTTCTCTTATCTCCCACAACTTTCTCTACCTTTACTCAATCTTTGTATTCCTGGGTTATTGAAAGGGTATACAACTTGCTAAACAAGTTTAGCACTCCACTAACACTAAACTATGTAACAACATACGATTGATTCTCTGGATGTTAGTATTGCTGGAAGCTGTTCTCTCCTTGCAATTCAGTGCTAGGTAGCAATCATTATTCTTTGAATAAACTGAGCAGGTGTCTGTGCGCTAAATCTCACCCAAAGCTAGAGACACATCACAGGGAGAAACACACTTAATAAAGAGATCTCTATTATAGTGGCAGAGTTTACAAACCCTACTGATAAGCCGCATTTAACCAAATACAAGTATCTTGGTAAAACAAAGCAAAATGAGGCCTCAAACGTTGATTAATGTCCAAAAGATCAAGTCATGAGCACCATAGTGCAGGGAAATCTCAGGCAAATACCTCAAAAAACCAAACGTTTGAAGAGCTCAGAGAAGGATATATGAATAAATTTCCAAGATACCCCATGAGCTCAAAGAGATTATAAGCAGATAAAGGATATAGTTAATAATATTACCCAAGATATTAAAGAAGGTACAAAAACTGATTGAATTAAAGACAATAATGAGGATTATTAATGACCACTTTAGTAAAGAACTACAGATTCAGCAGGGCAGGTGGCACACGTGTGTAATCCCAGCCCTTGGGGAACTGAGAAACGAGAATTGAGAGGAATTCAATGCATGCCTGGGCTACATAAGTGAGTTCAAGTCTAAAACAAACAAATAGACCAAAAAGAGCTACAGATTCTAGCCAAGTGGAGAATTTCAAGTGTCTGATCCAGCTTCTGGGAGGCTGAGGAAGGAAGATGGAAGTTCAAACTCAGCCTTGGCGGTATAATGACTGACAAAGAACCAATTTTAAAAAAGAAGAAGAAGAAACTAATATAGAGGGCTGGAGATGAAACTCAGTGTGAAGGCCCTGAGTTTCATATTAGGACCAAAAAAAATTGATTATGGAAAGGAATCAACCAGAAATCCTGGGAATGGAAAACACAATGGAAAGCCAAACCTGTAGGTAATACCAATCATGGAGAAAGTATCAGGATTTCAGGACAATAATAGTGTCATTGATATTTTGGTACTCACCAATACTTGCTTTTGGAAAGCACAGCTATCAAAAACAAACTGTTTCAGTTGAAATGAGGTAGCAAATTACAAGAGAGTCAACACCGCTAAGTCCTAGCTTATATGTCAAGTACTGAACAAATGATGGGTAGGAGACCAAACTTTTGCATCAAAATGTGTCAAGTACCAAATTCAGTAAGTTTAAAAACACTTGCATAACAATGATGGCTATAGTAGTTCACTTACTCAGTGATACTCTAAAAACAAAAATCCATGAAAAGTGGATATGAGTGCTAGATGAAACTAAAAGGTCAAAGCGATGAATTACTGTGTCAAGGAAGTGTGGGAAAAGGAAACTAAGGTGATCAAAATCTATTAGCAAAAATCGTTGCAGACAATATTGCAAATCCAGAGATGAATTGAACATGCAAGTAAATGAGGCATTTAGGACCCCAAATAAATACAGTCAGAAAGGAACTCCATGAAATTTCGTAGATGACATTCTAGAAATTCGTAATAAAGACAGAATGAAAGCCATTAAATGCTGACGTCATTGCGGGGCGCCAGAAGTGCCTCCTCAGAGAGTGGATGTGATGGAGGGGGAGGCAGAGCTGGCAGAGGCAGAGGCCCCTGGAGTGTGTCGGGCTTGCCGAGCCTCACAGAAAATATGACATGTGGTCTGAGGGACGACATGATGATGAAAGTCTTCTCAGAAAACGAGGCGCACCTCGGTTTCATACCAGCAATGACTACTCCAAAATAAATAACATTGTTCCTAGGCAACCACCACTGATAGCCAGGAAACCATCACTGTTCAAGACAACACCGCTGCTTGCTGAGAAACCAGGACTGCGTGGAAGACATGGAGAAAGAAGCTACAATAGATATTACAGTATTGATGGCTACCAAGCCTATAACAAGGGCCAGAGGTTTTTTTTTATGATCGAAGTGGTCCACTCCACAGAGGACATGAATATGGATATCAATGTACAAGGTACGATCATTCTACAAGCCACCTGATTGATTACAGGGACAGGAGAGATGGCTTTCGAAGAAAACGTTTCTACTCTTCCGATTGTATGAGGCACCAGTTTCGTCATATAAGGAATCCTACAGTTTTTAGTGAATCTCCCGTAGAACACAAGTTTTCTTTGCACAACAGATTTGACCCCACGGTAGATAACAGAAGTTACTCTCCAGTGCAGAGCAAAATGTCATCTTTCCAAGAGTCTAAGCATGAAAACAAACAGCAGAATGGAAATTTTGCAAGAGTGGAGAAAATGTTGATTGAAAAAGGTCCTGTCCTAGACAAATCCATACAGTGTTCACTGAGTCAGAATTCACGTGACATAGGTGTGCAATGTGATGCTGAACAACTCAAGCATGCCATTTCAGAGTATGATACATCCACTCAAGATTTTGAAAGACATAACATGTGGTCTGCAGGACAATATGACAGTGAAAATCTTTCCACCAATCAAGTACCACCTCGGAGTCATCCCACTGACGAGCACCAGAAAGGAAATCATATTTTGCCATGGAAACTACCACTGTTGTGCAAGAAAGAATGACTGGTAGAAAAGAAAGAACCACTACTAGAAAAGAAACCAGCATTTCTAGAAAACAACCCACCACTGGCAGAAACGAAAGCACCAGTACTAGAGAGACCTGGTAAAGGAAGCTACAAGAAATGTTACAGTCTTGCCGGTTACCAAGAATATGAGGCGAGATACGCATTTGCTATTGATCAGAAAAGTGTTCCACCTGAGAAAGTAGCTGAATCTGGCTATGGATGGTCAAGATACAATCATTGTGCCAATCACCAGTGTTATTACAGCGACAAGAGCAATAGCTGTAAAACCAAAAGTTTCTGCTCTTCCCATTTTATGAAAGACCAGTCTCCTCATACAAAACATCCTACAATTTTTGGAGAGTCACTCTTAGACTGCAAGGATTCTCCTGCAAGTAGCAGACGACATTCTGTAGTCCCAGAAAAAACTGACCCTTTTCAACAATCTCAGCATAAAAGTAAAGAAAGAATGGTCCTGTCTTTGAAAACATCAAGAGGGTCTTTCCTCTCAAGATCTGAGGCAGCGCCTTCACCAAATGTGTTAGATAAACCCAGCAGGCTAACTGAAATGGAACTTGAGGAAGCTGTAAGACGGTGGGCTGCCAAAAATTCCAAGCAATCCGATGAAAGTGAATTGTGTGGGATCTCTGAATTCGAGGTGGTATCTCCAACACCATTTTGCAGTAAGCAAGCAGAGGCGCCAGTGACACATGCAGCTGACAGCCCAGAAGTACGTGAAGATACTCAGCACAGCAATCGCTTCAAATCAGTAGCATCAAAAAGCAAAGAGATTGAACAAGTTTACCAAAAATATTGTGAAATGTTTGGCACGGTGGTGAGAATGTTGATTCAAAAGGATCCTTCACTAGAAAAGCCTATGTAGTTTGCACTGCATCAAAATTTACAAGAAATAGGTGACCAGTGTGTTCGAGAACTTGAGGACTTCATTGCAAAGTATGATGTTTCTGAAGATTCTGGAGCGTCTTCTTAGGAGACATAGCTGACAGGCAGAAAAAAAAGTTTCTTTATTTTTTCATGCAATCTTTAAATCCTTAATATATGGATTGTTTGCAATGAAGAGAAATACTTTATGAGTTTTCCATATCAAATAAAGACCTAACACAGTGTGCTTAAAATATTTTAATGACATTTTTTTCCACATGTTAGAACCACTAATCTATATTCATCTTCCATGCCCAAAATGATGGTCACTTAATTGTTTAAGCTTTGAAGAAGCAGTTCTGGAGGACAGTTTTCTGTACTTACTCATGGTGCATAATCTCCCAAGTGTGTGAGTCATTTCACCACATGAGTGTAATTTACAGGTTAGAGATCATTCCACCTAAACACTGGTAGTCTTTTTACATTTCCTAGTGAGTGATGCCATGTGGAAATATTGGAATTCTGATTTGTGATTTTTATTAACCTGTTACTTGCTTGTCTTAAGCTTCATGAGTTTTGATGTGATAGAAAAAATGCCATCACAAGAAAGTGAATACTTAAGTATCTTGGAGGACATTTGCTTTGACAATAATTCTCATTCTGTGTTAACACAGAATGTAAAATCCCTGAAACACCAAAACAAAATATTTTTTCTTAGTAAATAAACTCAATATGCCCTTTCTAGTAAAAAAAAAAATCCTAAAGATTTTATGTAGCCTGATGGCTCATTTTCTTGTGCAAACTAAGAGAAGGAGCAATCTTAGATGTAAAGTGAGGAGTATTTGAAAATAAATTTGAGAAACTGAGGAAAAAACTTTAAATATATATGAGTGCTAGGGTTTTGTTTTTATGAACCCAGATTCTCTACTTCAGTCATGATGGGTACAACCCTTGGAGTGAAATGATGTACAGATTTTATGGGGGTTAATTTTTAATCCTGTGAGTTCTTTGTTCTGGTAACTCTGACAGGTACTGAGCCTTTCCTAAGTGCTCTTTGGGAAAATTGTAGCAAAATTGACAGCAAGCCCTGCACAGTATGACCCCTTTCCAAACAGTGTGGGTAAGTAGTCCTTCATTAGTGAGCCATTAAATCACAGATTTTTAAATAATTTTAACTAGGAACATTGGGACAGTTCCCTTATTTCCTAGCATCTTTCAGCAACTCATTAGCACTGAATATATGTATATACATACATACATATATATATATATATATACTCATTAGCACTAAATATATATATATATATATATATATATATATATATATATATATATAATTTATACATAGTATTTCTTAAGTGTTCTTGGGGGAGACCAACACAGAAAAATAGATCCCAGCACAGTACACCTCACCGTGATGTCTGGGTAAGTAGTCCTTCATGAGTGAGCCATCAAATCGTAGGTTAATTGAGAATCTTAACTAGGATCTTTGGATGGTTCACTTATTTCCTAGTTTCTTCCAGCAACTCAGAGGCGATGAACCAAAACATATAATTTTGTGGCATTAGAAGAGATCACATTTTATCATCATTTCTCTATGTTAATCTAATTGTCTTTCCATTTCCACTCTTTGATATCACTTTTATTGGCCTCTTGACATTATGTAAAGAGCTACTCCAAAGCACAGTAAGACTGTGTAAAATGTGTAAATAGCAGTATAGTTCTAATGTATCTTACACCTCAAAATGTGTGTTTTACAATTTCACAAATTTAGAAACTAATTTAAGGCAACATGTAATTTTTTTTAAAAGTTTTCTAAGGGGGATTATGTTGAACTTTTATTTTTGCCAGCAACTTGTTGTACTTACCTTTTATAAAACATAAGCCAAGTGCAATTTCACATATTATTTCTCATAGTCTTCCTTCTATATGGAAGGCTATAAACATAGTCTCTAAAATGACTGAGAAGATAACTCATTGATTTTGTCTATAAATATTCTAGTCCCAGAATTTGGTTCAATTATTCAAAATGTCACAAGTTTAAAAATAAAACTAGAGAACATAACAGAAGTAAAAAAATGTTCTCTTTGTTAAAATGTATTAAAAATTATTGACAACATGTATTTAGATGTAGGTACAACTGGTCATTTCATCTTCTTCCATTTATTCATTCATTCATTCATATTACATTCAGTGTGAAAAGTTGTTTATATCATTCCTTCAGAATTATTCTTCCAGGGTTGTCAATGTTGTTTTTTTAAGATGTATTTTAAAAGCAGATGTTCGGTAAATTTAGATTTGAAACAGAGTATGTAATTTGCTGAATTGTATTGACTAAAAAGATTCATTTATAAATTATCCATTGTTTTTGTACAAACTCAGTTAATTTCACAAAATTTTCACTGTCTTCCATAAGCCTTGATACCTAAGCAAATAGTTTAAATCATTATATGACTTTTATTTTTTAATTTTTATTTATTTATTTATTTATTTATTTATTTATTTATTTATTCATTGGTACTGGGGATCGAACTCACGATCTTGTGCTTGCTAGGCAGGCACTTAAGCCACTGAGCTAAATCCCCAGCGATTATATGACTTTTAAAAGTGCAAAATAAAGCATCCATGCTTAAAAAAGAAAGGCATTAGAGAAAAATATAACTGATAAAGGCAAGCCTATCCAAATAATGTCAGATATCTCACCACACACATTAAAATTCAAAGACCTTAGAATGAAGTTATTCAATCACCACTCACTAAGAAAGGGGGCCCAAGCCAAGATTATTATAACCTAAAAAATTAGACTTCAATGCTGATGGTAAAATGAAAACTTTTGCAACAAAGAGAATCCACAGAAATTCATGACCATTGTTATGGGTTATAATCTGGTGGTCAAGTTAACACTAGCTGAATTAAATCACCATGGTGCTGAGCATAGATGTTCCACATGAGGAAAGTTCTCAGCTTACATAGAGAGATGGAAAATGAGAAGGGAGGCATTGAGGTATTGAGCCACTGTGGGTTCTCCTACATGTCATTGTTTGAGCTGTTAGTTCTCCTGGGGAAGCTCTGGTCCATATATGGAGCACTACTTACAGACTCCGGAGGGAAAGACCGTGCTGATTAATCTCCAAGATGAACTCCTCGTGTTGGCTTTCTGGCATGTGCTCTACTGTCCTTATCATTGGAGGTGCTGGGGACCTCCGTATCACTGAGGATGGCTGTCGTGCTTTTAAGGACAGCCCTGGTCTTTGTACTGAGCATGAATTCTCTGCTCTAGTGTAGAACCCTCACCCTACCAGCACAGCTCCCTCACTTCACTGGCATAGACATTCTAGATTAGACCACTGACATTTGGGCCTTTCCAACACGGATCCATAAATGTGACTGTTGTGAATCTTTCTTTTGGGCTCTAGACCTCCAGCTACATTTTTGCAAGGCACTGTGATGAACTCTGGGTCTTCATCCAGATTCTTATGAGATACTGCTGTGGGATTCAGGCACTTTATGAAATATGCTACGTCTTTGGTATTGTGGATATATATCCTACACTTTCTTGGGTTAACTCTTGGTAACCACCATAAAATAATGTTTTAAATTCCATGTCCTGATTCTAATTGTTGTCCTGAAATGCCTGGACTACAACAACCACCAAAAAAAGCATTGCAGAAATTACTCATAAAAAAATTAAACAGCTGCAGCAAAGCACATATCACCAGGGTCCAAAGGATATGACACACAAAACTGGAAGAGTAGTTAAGCAAAAGGGAAGGAGAAGGAAATTAACCATGAAAAATTAACACAATAGTAGGAATGACAGAGAGTCGCACACTGGAACATACAAAAAAAACACCATAATTGTATGCTGCATGTCAGAGACAGACCTCATCCATTAAAAAAATAAAGAAACATAAACTAAAAAAGAAATGATAGAAAATCATTCTCCATATAACCAGTACAGAAATAAATGAAGGTGGGTAGAGCATAATTTCACACAATGTAGAATTCAAGTCAAAGATCGTCATCAGAAGAGACAAAGAAGCTCACATGACATGTCAGTAAAGAGAATAATTCACCAGGAAGAAATAATGTTAAATATATGTGTACCAAATTTTGGTGCACCCAATCAATGAAACAGAAACTACTAGGTGTATAAGGCCAAAAGAACACATACACAATACATTCATAGTGAAGGACTCCAATACCACCAGGCTTTCACAAATTGGTCAAGCTAACAAATGCTCAAAACCAATTAATGTTTACAAGTAAAAATAGACCTCTTTGTAGAAATACACACGCAGTCTCACACAAACACAAGTAATCTGTTCCTTTGTTAAACCATAGAAGAGTCATGGTATTGCAGGGATTGAAACCTTTGAAGAGTACTATTGAAAAACGCTAAAAATCAAAAAAAATATATAATTAGTAATCCATATCAGTAGATGCACATGTTGTGAAAGAAAATACATCTTTATTTCTCTAATTCTAAGACCAACAATCAATGTTAACTTATTGTGGTCTGATCAGGCCCACAAACTCACAAATGAGTTGATAGCAAAGGCTTAAATAAAAGAAATGAGTGGTATGATATTAGGGATCTGGAGAATCAAAACCCTCTAGGAGAATTTGAGATTCTCTGGGGGCTGAAACAAACAATTTTTCTGGGGAGCCTGTCTTCATTTGGTTTTTAAAAAAGTAAGGAGATATCGAGAGAAATGGGGAAACTGAGCACGATCTTTTGAGTCAGTTTAGAGACTCCTCCAAGTAGAAAATTATGCTTCCTGAGGAGAACTGTCTTATCTCCAGGTTGATAATTATTGCAGAAATGGTGCCTGTGGCTACAATCTCTATTTAGGTAGTGGATGTTGGAGCCAGGTGTCCTCAGCTGTGGCCCTATCTTGACCTTTGAGGCATCATGGTATCCAGGCCACTACAGTCCTCTGTTAGGCCCAGTGATTCCTAGAGTTTCACTTACTATTAATCTGCTGGCTATCTCCAGACAAGGGATTTATGCCATGGAAAGACACCAGTAAACATAGAAAGCCAAATGGTTCATTTTAAATCCTACTCAGAGCAGCTTTTTAGTGATCTCCATCACTAACTAACAAATAACTATTTTCAGTGGTGGCAATTTTGAGCCTGTTACTTGTATCATTTCATTTAAAGGCCACAATGTCCAATCAACATGAGGATATTATAATCCTTGATTTAGAATGATCAAACTGATACAGAAAATCTTCATTCAGATAGAAAGTATTAAAACCAGAAGTCAGATAGAAGGAGTGTATCTAAAAGTATCATCTACTACACTATGTCTTCCTCCTGTAACATTCAAAAATGTCGGTAAATAGTGATTTTGCACAGAGAAAAACCAGCTAAGTTAGAACCTAATTCAAGCAAATGTGAAATGTGTTTGCAATTTTAAAAATCATAAGTTTAAAATTGTTTCAAATCTGCAATTGTTAAATTTATTGGTTATGATGCCTAGCCATCAAATAATTTAAAGGCATAATAACTCAGGTTAGTTATCAAAGTTTTTGAAACTCAGTGTAATACTTACCTTGTTCAGGATTACTGTTCATCTTTGGCACCACTGAATTCTTCCCTAACTGCTGATTACTGCAAAATCAGAATCTTCTGTATCATTGCTGCACACTAGAATTTAAAAAATATATTAAATTTTTAAACATTTTACAAAAGAAATGAAATTCACTTAGTATACCAATTAATTTCACATTGAAACTTTGGTAAACAACACAAAAATGCATTTTACATTATAAACCAATGCTAGCAAACAATAGCACATGTGCCAAAGCAAGCTGTTTACATCACTGAAAGATCTACAAGCTTCACAATCTCTGTCATATGAAATACACAAGTAAATGACTTAAGTGATACAGGTTTTAAAATCCTACCTCAAAAAAATCTGAAATCTGAAATTGTCCAAAACAAAAACAAAAACAAAAAAAACACTGTCTGGATGTCTACATGGTTCCACAATTGGAAAATTTCATATTGGACCACATGTGATAAGGCACAGTC
>PVJX010048743.1:0-11359 GCA_004027295.1 Dolichotis patagonum
GTTCACCACCACTGGTCCAGATCTAGGGTCTTGAGCTCAGACTCCCTCCGGGCCAGACTGGAGGGCTGAGGAGCAAGTAGCAGGGTGAGCAGGAGGGGAGTGATCGTTCTGTCCCCCGCATGGCCAGCAGGTCTCCTCTGTATGCTACTGAAGAAGTCCCAACATTCAGTGTTTCAGGTGAAATTTCCCAATTTTGCATTTTAGCAGAGTAATAATTATGGTTTTTAACCAAATACAGAGGCTCGTTGTTTTGGTTTTTAAATACTACAATATAAAAGGCAAGAAAGAGAACACAAAACCTACAGTGCTATGGCGAGCAGAAATACTGACATGACACAGGATTTGGAGGCAAATTTATTTACATCGACAGGCACTGATTGGGATCATTCCCAAAATAGCAAGGGGCTGTTTTCTGTTAAACCAGACGAATTTGTTCTCTGTGTAAATGACCAATTTTTTTCCACTTTGTTACCCAGTCCTATATCAAATCGATTCAAGAGAATCTCATAACCAGAAGGGCCCAAGTACCCAGAGCAGGTTGCGTGTTCACTTGTTGGCCATAGCTGCTCTTCCTCAGCTGTTTCCACCTGTTCCCAGACCCCTCAGCCAGCATCTCAGGGGCAGCCCTGCACGGCTTGCTGGAGGGCAAGGGTAGAAGCAATCAAAATAGATGCCCTGGGAAAACCTGTCCCACCCCACCAATGTTGAATGATTTTGTAACGATAGATGTTGAAATTATATTCAATGACAGGAAATTATCTTGGTTTATGAAAAAAACCCAGTAGTCTATATAAAGTGTTAGTAGTCATTGTAGCATGAGCTCAATCATACTAAAACAGTTTTAGACATTTGGAAGGATAGATTAACCACAAGGTATATCTGTCCAAAAACTCCTGCTCGGATAGGATCTATGTTTGTTCTGGTGGGTTATTGCATTTAAAAAATCAAAGGCTAGGGCCGACGATATAGCTTGGCAATACAGTTTCTGGCAAGCTGAAGGTCCTAAGTTAGATTCCTAGTACAAAAAAGAAAAAATCAAAGGCTAGAGATGTGGCTCTATGGGAGAGAGCTTACCTAGTATGCTTAAGGCCAGGGTTCAAATTCTGGCACTGGTGGGAGAGAGGAAGGCAGATAGACAGCCACAGAGACACAGAGAGGAGAGAGACAGAGAGGAGAGACAGAGAAACAGGCTTGTAATTGCACATGTTTATAGAAATCATTGTGACATTTCAATGTTTAATGATTGGTCAGGATAACTGGTGTATCCACAACTCAAACATCTGTCATTTCTTTGTGTTTGAGAACATTCAAAATTTTCTATACTAGATAATTTGAAAGATACAGTTATGGTGTCTTATTTTTTTTGAAAATCTTGGGTTGGGGGTATAGCTCAGTGACAGAGCACTTGCCCAATATGCTTGACACCCTTGTTTATAGGGACAGAGTCAGACAGCTCTTGTGACAAGGTGTGTGACGTCATTTTCTTCAAAACGTTCTCCTGCCCACATTCCCTCAGTGTTGTTTTCCTGGTGTTGAAACACCACTGTTACAAAAGGCTAATTAGGACATCAGTAGTATTGCAAGTTGGACTCCTAAATGCTGTGCATTACTTAGGTCATGATATCAAATGCCTTTGAGTTAGGTATCTGTGGTATAGTGCTGATAAGTGAAAAAAAAAAAAAAAAAAGGTTACAGCCAGGCCTAGCCTCACATGCCTGTAATCCCAGCTATTCAGAAGGCTGAGGCAGGAAGATTGCAAGTTTCAGTTCAGCCTGGGCAATTTTGTGAGTTCCTGTTTCAAAATAAAGTTTCAAGAATAAAGAAGGGGTGGGGATGTGAAGGCCCTGGACTCAATCACTTGTGTTGAAAAAAAGCTACAATACTGTCAGCTGGCTGATCCTAATTTTGATAAGAAGATATTAGCCTAGGAGGAAAGCAGGCAGGAAGCCAACAGGCTGGCAGCGACCCTGGGGGCGAGCTTATGGGAGTGGTCAATAGTCTGCTTACTCATCTGCATAGTCTGCTTTTTTTCCTGTGGGATGAGTAGAGAAAAATAAAAGCAATTTAAACACTCAATGAACAAATGTTTATGTTAGAAATCCCAGTGTTGGAAAGCAAGAAGAGCTAGGGGCCAGCCACACCGGAAAGATCTCTGTGCTGGTGGAACCTGCCTGCCAGGGCACTTGTGGGCAGGTTTGGGGAGGACGCTGAGAAGCACAGCACTTTGTTTCTTCAGGTGTGAAGAGGGTGGAGGTGTGCGCATTGCATAGAGGGAACGAGACACTGGCAGGACCTGGGTGGGGAGTAGTGGTTCTTTTGGGGGGTGCGTGCGTGCACTTGGGCTGATGGCTCTAATCTGGTGCAGTAAGGTTTAAGACAAGCCCTTGGATCCTGGCAGGCAAGTTTCCATTCCCCAAGGAAGCTTTAAGCAGCTTGGACATGGGAATCGAAGCCTGGGTGAGAGGACCTGATGAGTAAGAACTAAGCTGTTCGCTAAGGAAACCAGCAAGTGCTGAGGGAGTCCCAGTACAGGATCCGCTGTGACGTTTCTTCCTGAGCAGTCCTGTGTGGGCTGAGACTGACGCAGAAAACCAGCCCCTTGTAACTGCCCATCACCACAACACAGAAGGGAAACAATGACTCTACAAGAAACCTGGACAAATTACACTAATGCTAACAGTAATACTCACCAGAGTAGCTGCCATTTATGGGGTACCTATTATTATGCCAGGTGCTTTATGTATTATACCTTTTGAAAGAGTCTTGCTCTAGAATAAATTACAGGACATTATGGCGGTAGAAGGCCAAATCGGGGATGTTTACCCTGAGTCACTTCCTCCTTCCCCTATTACAACATCCTTTTTCCTTTCCCAGTGCACGTGAAGAAAATTTCAATCAGCTCCTCGCGCGTCATCAATGCCCGCCCTAAGCGCCACCCCCGGTCAGACGTTAAATATGTCCCATACCTCATGTTCCGGTTGAAGGAGACAGCCCAGCCACCATGGGTTGTACGCTTCTTCCCACGTCCTCAACTCAATAAACCTGTTCATTTTGTACTCTTGCTTCTCTATTGCGCCAGTATAATCTAACACCTTCAATCCTAAATTCTCAACCACGTAGTGTTGAGAAACTGTCTTCTCTAAAACCATAGATCACAAATCTTGTTAGTTGAAATTTTCCCCATGAGAATGGAACATCCTGTTCTTGCCAGAAAGTTCTGAGCTATGCAGGTCACTATCACACAGAGCAACTCCAGTTTCCAATCCAGATGCAGAACTTTAGATGGCAGATTTGGGGTGCAACATTCCACACCCGGCTGGGTCTTGTGGTTGTCAGAGAGGATGGTCCTGAGTTCAGGTCTTAGCCTTGCTAGTAGTCAGACTTAATGTTTCTAACAGAACTTAAAATGATGTTTCTAAGGGACTGTGGCCTCTTTCCTTTTGAATTATTACTTTCTTACCAATGACACCCTTGTTTCCGCTACCCCTCCCCGCAGAAGTCCCCAAGAGAGGCAGCTGCTGAAATGTCCCTGGCTTCCTGGCCACTCACTTCCCTGATGCTCCTACTTGGCCATGCTCCATCAAGAGTCCATCCTGTGTGCCCCAAGCCTAGTGAACATTCTTCCTGCCACCTATGATGAGACGCCATGGTATAGGTACTTTCTGATTACTAAGTGAATGACCCTAACTTTTTGGACTGTAGGTATACTTTCTTGTGTTTTCTGTTTTTAAAAATACCACACACTGAGTAAATTGTAAGGAAAAGAAGATTTTTTGGTTCACTCTGGCCCAAGATCCAGGGGCTCCTCTAGTGATGATTTTCTTGCTGGCCTAGGACATCATGTGGCAAGAGACAGGAAGACCTAGCCAAACTGACTTCTGTAATAGGCCATCCTCCAGATCATTCATTCATTCATGAATAAGCACAGAACCTCTTTTTTGGGGTAGGGGAATTGGAAGGGGGGTAGGGGATAATGGCAGTTGAACCAAGGCCTTTGCACTGAGGTATACTTCTGGTACCCCAACCTCACGAGCCCACATATGTCTGCAATTGGTATATTGTTGGGGGTCTGGAGTATGCCTGGATTTTTATCAGTAATGGCATTGGAAATTAGTTTTGTCTTACTCAACCAGATAACAACAGAATTTGACAGACGAGTGGACCTTGTCTTTGTTGGCAGCCCAATCTAAGCCAGTAAAGATTTCTTAAGGCTGTGCACAGTGGCTTCCAAATCTGTAAGGCAGTCAGCAGTTAACATAATATCACCAATAAAATGGAATAATTGTGGGACCCAGCTGAGCTGGAGATTGATCACGTGCAGGGCTAAAGAAAAGCCAGTCCAAGAACACCAAATACCTGAGGTGAGCCAGATAAACAAGTTGTTAGGCAGGTCCTTTCTGCCACTAGGAGAAGTGCTTCACCTGTTACCAATCTCTTGCTGATTGTATAGATAAGTGCACTGCAGCCATTGGGCAGTCCCTCTTCTCCCATCTGGAGAGAGGGCTCCACCTGACCTCAGCTTTCTGTATTCTGGCTCTTATCTTCATTCCTTCATTCTCCACTGTCCTCCTCTCCTGGGAATTTTAAGAGCTTCTCTGGATGTAGCAAATAGTGACACAGAGTATGACTTGGTCCAGGTGGCCTAGTCCTGGGCCACCAGGCTATGACACAAAGTCAGGCTGGCAACACCTGGAAGGTCCATTGCCACCAGGCTATGACACAAAGTCAGGCTGGCAACACCTGGAAGGTCCAATGCCTACTCTCCCAAGTGAAGGCAAATTGGCCTTGGCCGTCAAGCATGATAGCAATGAAGAAAAAGGCATTAACTGAATCCACAACATAATGATGTTGACCCGGCGTCAGGGAGAGATGATCCATCAAGTCCACAGTGTTAGGCACTGCTGGCACATTAGAGAGAGTGGCAGCCTCCTAGCCCCTTCAATGATTGCACAATCCCCAATGTTGTGGATGCCTCAGCCTCGCTAGGGGATATGTAAGTGAAGCATCAAGGTAAGGCGAGACCTGTAAAACCTGTACTACTGGAAGAAAAAAAGCAAGTGGACTCCAGCAGAGCAGGAGCAAACCCTGTGGACAGGCTATGGGACCTGAAGGGCAGTTGGTGTCAACTTTGGACAGATCTGCTGGCTGCCAGCTTAGCCACAGATAAGATGAGTGGGCAGCCCTTGGAAGTGTTGCTGACTCTGTGGTAGCAGTTGTACCCCAAGCAGTAGTACCAGCTGATGGACCCAGAGGTAAAACAGCCCCAGTAAAGCAGGAAGACACAGCGCTAGCTTCCCTTTATCCAGGTTAGGAAGCAGGCCGAGGTACCCAGTTAATGGGGACCCTGGAGACCAGAAGGCACATGTAGAACTGACCATTTACTGGCCCCCAAACAACGTACAGTGTGAGGTAGCATTGATGGGTACTGGAGCCAAATCAATGCTGATATATGGCAACCTGGACCATTTCATGGGACCTGCTGCGCATAAAGAAGGATACAGAGGTGACCATATCATAGTCCAGAGAACCCAGGTGATGTTTGGTATCGGGCACTTGGCTCCATGCCCTTATGATGTCTGTGTTTCCCCGGTTGCTGAATTTGTACTGGAGGGGACATACTGACTGGTGCTCGGCCCAACACCACGCAGGGAGAACTCTGCTTGCGAATTTGCATGGTAAAAACTATAGTCTGAGGACATTCACATGCCACACCACTGACTCTCCCACAGGTAGTACTGGCTGCCTGGGGGCCATGAGACAATAGGAAATTGGAAGGGGGGGTGATACACCTGGCACGTAGCCCTTTCAGCTCCCCTGTATGGCCTTACAGAAGCTGGATGGGATGCGGAAATAACTGTGGTTGCATAGAGGGGGTGCTGGCTATGCTGGCTATTTGGGACATCTCCTGTGGACCTAACTGCATGTTATCAGCCTCTCTGTTCCATAGCTGTAGCAGCCAAGTGGGCATTGTTTCACCCACCTTTTGTTTCAGTTGTTTTGCCAGCTCCCGTAACACCATGGCTGTGTCGGTTGTATATGTTGTGTGATGGGCAGAGGTATGTGGTCCCCCCAGGCCTTCTCCTTGGGCTAGGGGCTCCTCCACCTCCACCTTCTGGTGAATAGCAGGCCTCACATGCAGAACCAGGGATATCTCTCTGGGGTGGGGACTTATGCTTTGGGAGGAGGCGGTACTTTCTGTGCCCCACAACACGACTTTTGCAGCAGGCAGCTATGGTTCCAGGTCCTCCTTGGTCCCTTGCAGCTGGTTTACCTGTTGGAGGAGGTCATCTGAGTCTTGCCCCACATGGTGGAAAACAGTGAAAAATAGCAAAGACACCCGCCCTGCTGACTCAAACTGGGTGGGAGGGATTTACATGTCTATCACTTCAAAACCTTCAGCACATCCCCAGGTGTCAGATGGACCACGTCCCAGTCTTTGGTGGCCTTCCAAGCTGCTAAAACGGTGGTTATAGGCAACCAGGGCAAGGCCAGGGGATGCATGTTGGCAACCCCTTGGGCTCTAACCTTCCTCAAGAAAGAATAAAAAAGCACTTGGAAAGCTGAGGAGTGAGTTCAAGGCCAGCCTGGGCTACATAGTGAGTTCAGGGCCAGCATCAACTACACACAAGGCCCTCACTCAAAACAAGACAAAACAAAACAAAACAAAATTGATTTCACCTGTTTCACATTCCTTTTTAAAAAACATGGTCAATAGAAAATTCAAAATTATATATGCACCCTGCAGTATTACTTCTATTGGACAGTGCTGATTTACACAGTCATTGTTAGTTCAGACATTGTTAGTACAGAAAGACGACAGAGAGACAGAAGAAAGAAAGAAAGAAAGAAAGAAAGAAAGCAAGAAAAAAGAAAGGGAGAGCAGCATAAGCAGAAGATTGTTAAAGATTATCAGAAACCTGTTAAGGTGGGTTAAAGGTCTTTGGGCTCCTCCCAAGACCACAGTGAGCAGCAGGAGCTTCCCCAGAAAAGGGAATAGGCTTAAGCCTATTAGAAGTTTATTAGAAAATGCTCCAGTGTTTTACTAAGAAGGCAAAGTACACAGCGGAGTGTAGAATTCCATCTGACTTGAGTTGGGGATGGTCTGTTGGACTCTGCAAAGAATCTGTTTCCATGGGTTCAAGGCAAGCTTAGAAACTGCATTGTTTCTGGTGGGTCTGACTCCGGTAGTTCTCTGAGTCTGGAAACCATTGACTTGAAGATGCCTGCAAAGGCTTGGTGATCTGCAGAAGAGGAAAAAGAGGTGTCTAGAAAGGGCACTGAAATGGACTTTTGAGAGAAACTATCTTCTTTCAAAGTAATGTCACCTGAAGGGAAAAGTAGGCTGGGGTGCAGAGGGACAGATCTCAGGACCCTCCCTGGGGTGCTGTAATAGTCACCTTTCTGTTTTGGGGACAAACTACCCTATGTTCACGATTTAAAGGAGAAAAGCTTTACTTTGGCTCACGGTTTCAGCCATTTCAATGCATGGTTGGCTGCTCCATTGATTTAAGGTTTATGGCAAGACTGAAGCATCATGGTGGAAGGGTACAGAGCAGCAAGACTGCTCATATAAGGTAGCCAGAAAGTATAAAACAGGGAAAGAGACAGAGAGGAAGGTGCCAGGTGCCATGCCTAGGCCATGTCCTCATGACTTACTTCCTCTAATGAGCTCATTCAAGTATGAACCCATCAGTGGGCAAATCCACTGATAAAATTTGTACCCCCATTCAATTGCCTAGATGTCTGAATCCAATCACAATTGACAAATGAGATTAACTGTTGCAGGAACAGTAACCTTCATAGCACTTGCTTTTTTTTTTTTTGACACAGAGTCTTGCTATGTAGTCTAGGCCAGCCTCCAACTCTTGGCAGTCTTCCTGCCTCAGCCTCCTGAGAGGTGGGATGACAGGTGTGTGCCATCATATTTGGCTCAACTCCCACCTGTTAAAATCCTCTTCCCTGGGTTAGTGAGTTGGGCTCCATGAATCAGACTTGTGGTCTTCTAATCTTGTTTACCTATCCTTCAAAAGAACTTTGAAAAACTACTTAATTTTTCCCACATTTAGTTGACATTGGGAACATTTAGTTATTAATTTAAACATTTACAGAGAAAGCCAGGTACTGTGGCATGTGCCAGCTACTCAAGAGGTTGGGTCCGGAGAGGATTAAACCCAGGAGTACAGAACCAGCCTGGACAACAAACAAAACCTCATCTCAAAAAACAAACAAATAGGATGCCCTGCTCAGGCCACCACAGGATGGCGAACAGCCAGGCCCAAGCCACTTCCAGTAAGTCAGCAGCACCATTTGCCAACTCGGGGGAGATAGAACAAGGCTACACAGCAAGCAAGTCCTATCTGGGAACCAGTACCATGTGCGGGCTGCCGCAGGACAGGGAATGGCCAGGCCCTAGCCCCTTCTGGTCCATGGGCTGGCAAACAAGAAGAGCCAATCCCCCTCCCCAACCCCTTAAGTGACTAGCTGATTTGGAGAAACACAGGCTGCAATGATAACCACTGAGGTGAAATGCAATTTGAGGCTTGTGCTGTTTGGTGTTTCACTGACTTTCCAGGTTTAGGGTCAGCTGTCTGATCATCTATTCAGAAGATATCGGTATGCAGTGTGGCATCTAGGAGGGGGTCTCCTTCTGAGGGTTGCAGCCATTGTTGATTCCCTATGGTCTTGTTTTGAAGTCCTATATCATTTCCATTGTTTTGTTGGGTTGGGTTTTATTCTCTTTTGTTTTGTTTGATTATGTCAAATCCGATGGCAGGAGCAGCTATTTCAAAGATAGCAAGGTATATTATGGTAGCCATTTTGGACTTACTATTGGCTTGTTTTGAAATCCTTTATTGCATTCACTTTTAAATTGTTTCTATTCTACTCTGTTCTGTTTGATTTTTACTTTGAAGTTATCTGCAGCTATTTTGAAGACATCAAAAGATGTTATAACTATTGTTGATTTTGTAATTGAAGTCCTGTATCTGTTACACTGATTTGTTTTGATTGGTTTTATTCTATTTTATCCTCTTTAAAATAAAATAAAAAATAGTTGCAGAGGATGTACTTAAGTATTGCTATTTCGAAATAAAACTATTACATCAGTCTTTTAAGTAAATTCATTGACATTGACACACCATCACAATTTGACACCTATGATGATCAATTTTAATATTTGCAAAGCAATTCTTCTAATAAGACAAAAATTTATCCCATTCTTTTTATACTTGCACTCATTTCCACTGGCTTTATCCACAGACTTTTATCCCCATATACTGTGCTTCTATCTTTAAAAGTGTCTTCAAGCACCCTTTCATAGTCTATGCATATCCTATGCACTAAAGTTATGTGTAAGATGTATACTGAAATATTCATTTATGATCAAAACAACACAAGCATATTACACATTTTGATATTCAGTTTTGAAAGTAATTTTACAGGAAATACATTTCTTCCTGAGGTGGATAGAACTTTCTATATATAGCTGTAGATGATTAATATTTATTGCAAGAAGATATCTCTGTATGCAAATACTGAGAAATATTGCTTGTATAAATTGGTAGGAATGGATGGAGTTTTATTAAAGCAATACCACTTAGTTTTTAAAGTTCCTTCTAGTTGTATCTCAGCAACCTTTTTATAAATAAGCAAAAATTATCTCAGTGTTGTACTGGCTGGCAACTTGGTCATATTTCAGTTTATTTCCTACCTCAATTTAGTTTCAAGCAAAAGCTTAGAAACCATTTGATATACAAAGGATTTGTAATTCTATCCTTTGCCTTATTGGCTTTCTCAGTACCTACCCAGTATTTTCAGTCATACCTCTATTTGGGGTCTCAGAAATACTCTTCTTCCTTGTGACTGAAGAAAGGTAACTTGGCACCCACTCCGAATCTTTGTGTAGAGGGATAAGGGCTACACGGAAGGAGATGCCTGTACCACAAGAGAGTCCACTGTGAGGTCAATTTAGAAGATAGTTAATTTCAAAATGAAGGATCTAGAATGGCAGGTGGGTCCCTTAAACTGGAATCCCCGGTACCCCTTGGAAAGTCTTGGCATGAGCTCGAGGGGTTCACATATCCTAGGCACACACCCAGCAAACAGAGGACAGCAGCTGCTATAGCTCAGTCTCTATTTAGGGATAACCAGGGCCTCCTGGAGAGATGTGGAGGCTGCCTGCCTAACTGGGGAGTGTGTCCTGACCCAGCACTCCTAGAGCTGCCTACTGGTTCTGCCGGTTTCCCCACTTCGGAGAAAATAGCTCTTTGGCCTCATCTTCCCTCTTAGGAAAAGACAAATTCTTTTGTTAAACTTCTCCAGGTGTGTCCTGAAGCTGACCTTCAGCCCATATCCCGGATTTGTTCCTTTGTCTCTTGGAGATAAATTGTTATTATCGGTGTTAAGCTTTAAATCTGGCTTATTCTTTAAATCTTGGGAGAGGCAATGCTCATCCTCTCAAGCCTCTGTTTAATCATGTTACTTTGATCCTTATTAGCACCATATTACTGGGGAAGGTTGAGCCAGAGACTTATGTGCTGAGTTAGGGCTGTGGGGAGCCTTAGAACTTCAGAAATTAAGGGCACCCACCATGTCTGAACCTCTCAGCCTAAACTCAGTTTCAACATTACTCTGTGCTTTCTGGCTGTGGCCAACAATTTGCTCTACTCACCCCTCCACTCCGTATTAAGAGTTGACCTTGGCCCAGTGGAAAGTGTAAACAGGCTTTCAAGCTTGAATCCCACACTGCCACGAATGGTTACTCAACTTCAGAGATAAGCTTCCTGCAACATATTCCATCTTTCACAAAACATGCTTAGCAATAGCCATTTTAGTGTTATTGAGATGGTCCAGTGAGTTAAGTCAGTGAAATTCCTTGTACCTGTCTGGCAGAGAAAAAGCCCCCCATTGTTGCTGAATGTTACAAGGTACGGTAGGTAATTATGAGGCTATCTCCCCATACTAGCCACAGTGAGGAAAACAGGCATGACTCAGGCAAATAAGATGGTCTCACATGTCTGGAAGACAGATAAGTTGGTTTGCTCTGCTCTAGTGGAAGTCGGTAGGTGGTTAGAGGTTGGACTTTAGGGCCTAATTGAATTTGGACCATTTTAAAGTCGAGTTCTTTTTGTATTCACCATTTGGGATGCCAGCCTAGTTGACCGTGACTCTTATAACTCACCATCCCTGTCTAAACATCAGGCTTTTGGTAGCCATGTTTATGCCATGTGATCTCATCCCCTCTGACCAGACCAGTGTAGGTGCCTGGCCCAAAGAGGTCATCAGATTTTCTTCTGTGGGGAACTGGTACTAAGGAGTTCCCTTTTCACTCTGGGATTTAATGTTAAAGCAGGGTATATAA
>PVJX010048744.1:0-11358 GCA_004027295.1 Dolichotis patagonum
CTTGAGTTTGAGGTATTTCTAAGCTAACTTACAAGAATGACATAGTATACATATCCTAAGTTCCTGTTAAACTACGCAGAGAAGGCGAATGCACTTTCCAGGACAGAAAATTAGTCCTTTTGTACTAAGTGTTCTTTTAGCGCAGTGCATTACATTTATGTTTGAGATATTTCTAAGGTAAATCACAAGTGTGACACAAGTGTATCTTTCCCACGATCACGTGGTATAGGCTGAGTAAGCAATCCTTCTTCTGGGAAACAGCCAGTGTGCCTTACTACTGAGGGCTACTTCAGCTTAGTCTGTTTCATTTTGCTTGAGGTACCTGAAAGTTAAATCACAGGAATGACACACCAGTATTTCTCCCAACGTCACGTGGCATATAGTGAGTAAGGAATCGTACTTCTGGGAATCAGCACGTGTGCGTTACTACGGAGGGCTAATTAAGCTTAGTGCGTTTCACTGGTGTTCAGGTCTTTCTAAGGTAAATCACAAAAGTAACACACAAGTATTTTTCCCGACATTACATTCTATATACTAGTAAGCAATCCTACTTCTGGGAAGCAGCATGTGTGCGTTACTCCTGAGGACTAACTCCTTATGTGTTTCACTTAAGTTTGAGGTATTTCTAACCTAAATCACAAGAATGACATAGTATACCTATCATAAGTTCATGTTAAACCATGCTGAGGAAGCAAACGCACTTTCAGGAAAGAAAAATAGTCCTTTTTTACTAAGTGTTCTTTTAATGCAGTGCATTACACTTATTTTTGAGGTATTTCTAAGGTAAATCACAAGTGTGACACAAGTGTATCTTTCCCATGATCACGTGGTATGTGCTGAGTAAGCAATCCTACTTCTGGGAATCAGCACATGTGCCTTACTCCTGAGGACTAACTCATCTTATGCATTTCACTTAAGTTTGAGATATTTCTAAGCTACATCACAGGAACGACATACTATACATATCCTAAGTTCATAATAAACCAGGCAGAGAAAGCAAATGCACTTTCCAGGAAAGAAAAACAGTCCTTTTGTGCTAGGTGTTCTTTTAGCACAGTGCATTACACTTATGTTTGAGGTATTTCTTAGGTAAATCACAAGTGTGACGCAAGTGTATCATTCCCACGATCACGTGGTATATGCTGAGTAAGCAAATCTACTTCTGGGAAACAGCACATGTGCGTTACTCCTGAGGACTAACTCATCTTAAGCGTTTCACTTAAGTTTCAGGTATTTCTAAGCTACATCACACGAATGACATAGTATACATATCCTAAGTTCATGTTAAACCACACAGAGAAAGCGAATGCACTTTCCAGGAAAAAAACACAGTACTTTTGTACTAAGTGTTCTTTTAGCACAGTGCATTACACTTATATTTGAGGTATTTGTAAGGTAAATCACAACTGTGACCCAAGTGTATCATTCCCATGATCACGTGGTATATGCTGAGTAAGCAATCCTAGTTCTGGGAAACAGCACGTGTACATTACTGCTGAGGACTAATTCATCTTATGCTTTCACTTGAGTTTGAGGTGTTTCTAGGATAAATCACAAGAATCATGCACTATAATTACCCTCAGTTCATGTTAAAACACGCAGAGAAAGCAAATGCACTTTGTAGGAAAGAAAAATAGTACATTTTTTACTAAGTGTTCTTTTAGCACAGTGCATTAGACTTATGTTTGAGGTATTTCTAGGGTAAATCACAAGTGTGACACAAGTGTATCTTTCCCACGAACACGTGGTATATGCTGAGTAAGCAATCCTTCTTCTGGGAAACAGCCAGTGCGCCTTACTACTGAGGGCTACTTCAGCTTAGTCTGTTTCAGTTTTGTTTGAGGTACCTGAAAGTTAAATCACAGGAATGACACACCAGTATTTCTCCCAACATCACATGGTATAAACCGAGTAAGGAATCGTACTTCTGGGAATCGGCACGTGTGCGTTACTACTGAGGGCTAATTCAGCTTAGTGCGTTTCACTGGTGTTGAGGTCTTTCTAAGGTAAATCACAAGAGTGATACACAAGTATTTTTCCCGACATTACGTTGTATATACTAGTAAGCAATCCTATTTCTGGGAAACAAAATCTGTGCGTTACTCCTGAGGACTAACACATATGCGTTTCACTTAAGTTTGAGGTATTTCTAAGCTAAATCACAAGAATGACATAGTGTATATATCCTAAGTTCATGTTAAACCACACAGAGGAAGCGAATGCACTTTTCAGGAAAGAAAAATAGTCCTTTTTTACTAAGTGTTCTTTTAGCGAAGTGCATTACACTTATGTTTGAGGTATTTCTAAGATAAATCTCAAATGTGACACAAGTGTATCGTGCACACGATCACGTGGTATATGCTGAGTAAACAATCCTACTTCTGGGAAACAGCACATGGGCGTTACTCCTGAGGAATAACTCATCTTATGCGTTTCACTTAAGTTTGAGTTATTTCTAAGCTACATCACAAGAATGACACAGTATACAAATCCTAACGTCATGACAAACCATGCAGAGAAAGCGAATGCACTTTCCAGGAAAGAAAAATAGTCCTTTTTTACTAAGTGTTCTTTTAGCGCAGTGCATTACACCTATGTTTGAGGTATTTCTAAGGTAAATCACAACTGTGACACAAGTGTATCTTTCCCACGATCACGTGGTATATGCTGAGTAAACAATCCTACTTCTGGGAAACAGCACGTGTGCGTTACTCCTGAGGACTAATTCCTCTTATGCTTTCACTTGAGTTTGAGGTGTTTCTAGGCTAAATCACAAGAATGATATACTATACTTATCCTCAGTTCATGTTAAAACACGGAGAGAAAGCAAATGCACTATGTAGGAAAGAAAAATAGTCCTTTTTTACTAAGTGTTCATTTAGCACAGTGCATTACACTTATGTTTGAGGTATTTCTAATGTAAATCACAAGTCTGACACAAGTGTATCTTCCCCACGATCACATGGTATATGCTCAGTAAGCAATTCTACTTCTGGGAAACAGCACGTGTGCGTTACTCCAGAGGACTAACTCGTCTTAGGCATTTCACTTAAGTTTTAGGTATTTCTAAGCGAAATCATACCAATCACATAGTATACATATCCTAAGTTCATGATAAACCATGCAGAGAAAGCGAATGCACTTTCCAGGAAAGAAAAACAGTTATTTAGTACTAAGTGTTCTTTTAGCACAGTGCATTATACTTATGTTTGAGGTATTTCTAAGGTAAATCACAATTGTATCTTTCCCACGATCACGTGGTATATGCTGAGTAAGCAATCCTATTTCTGCGAAACAGCACATGTGCGTTACTCCTGAGGACTAACTCATCTTATGCGTTTCACTTAAGTTTGAGATATTTCTAAGCTAAATCACAAGAATGACATAGTATACATATCCTAAGTTCATGCTAAACCTCGCAGAGAAAGTGAATGCACTTTCCAGGACAGAAAAATAGTCCTTTTTTGCTAAGTGTTCTTTTAGCGCAGTGAATTACACTTATGTTTGAGGTATTTCTAATGTAAATCAAAGTGTGACACAAGTGTATCTTTCCCACTGTCTCCTGGTATATGCTGAGTAAGCATTCCTACTTCTGGGAAACAGCACATGTGCGTTACTGTTGAGGACTAACACATCTTATGCGTTTCACTTGAGTTTTAGGTGTTTCTAGGATAAATCACCAGAACGATATAGTATACTTATCCTCAGTTCATATTAAAACATGCAGAGAAAGCAAATGCTCTTTTTAGGAAAGAAAAATTGTCCTTTTTTACTAAGTGTTCTTTTAGCGCAGTGCATTACACTTATGTTTGAGGTATTTCTAAGGTAAATCACAAGTGTGACACAAGTCCATCTTTCCCACGATGACGTGGTATATGCTGACTAAGCATTCCTACTTCTGGGAAACAGCACGTGTGCATAACTGCTGAGGACTAACTCATCTTATGCATTTCACTTAAGTTTGAGGTACTTCTAAGCTAAATCACAAGAATCACATAGAATACATATCCTAAGTTCATGTTCAACCACAGAGAGGAAGCGAATGCACTTTCCAGGAAAGAAAAATAGTCCTTTTTTACTAAGTGTTACTTTAGTGCAGTGCATTACACTTATGTTTGAGGCATTTCTAATGTAAATCACAAGTGTGACACAAGTGTATCATTCCCACGATCACGTGTTATATGCTGAGTAAGCAATTCTAGTTCTGGGAAACAGCACATGTGCATTACTCCTGAGGACTAACTCATCCTATGCGTTTCACACAAGTTTGAGGTATTTCTAAGCTAAATCATAAGAATGACACAGTATACTTATCCTCAGTTCATGTTAAAACATGCAGAGAAAGCAAATCCACTTTGTATGAAAGAAAAACAGTACTTTTTTGACTAAGTGTTCTTTTAGCGCAGTGCCTTACACTTACATTTGAGGAATTTCTAAGGTAAATCACAAGTGTATCTTTCCCACGATCACGTGGTATGTGCTGACTAAGCAATCCTGCTTCTGGCAAACAGCACTTGTGCGTTACTGCGGAGGACTAATTCATCTTATGCATTTCATTTAAGTTTGAGGTGTTTCTAGGCTAAATCACAAGAATGATATAGTATAATTATCCTCAGTTCATATGTAAACACGCAGAGAATGCGAATTCATTTGCCACGAAAGAAAAATAGTACATTTTTTACGAAGTGTTCTTTTAGCCCAGTGCATTACTCTTATGTTTGAGGTATTTCTAAGGTAAATCACAAGTGTGACACAAGTGTATCATTCCCAAGATCACGTGGTATATGCTGAGAAAGCAATCCTACTTCTGGGACACAGCACGTGTGCGTTACTGCTGAGGACTAATTCATCTTATGCATTTCACTTCAGTTAAAGGTGTTTCTAGGTTAAATCACAAGAATAATATACGATATTTATCCTCAGTTCATGTGTAAACACGCACAGGAAGCGAATGCACTTTGTAGGAGAGAAAAATAGTCCTTTTTTACTAAGTGTTCTTTTAACGCAGTGCATTACACTTATGATTGAGGTATTTCCAACATAAATCACAAGTGTGACACAAGTGTATCATTCCCACGATCACGTGTTATATGCTGAGTAAGCAATTCTAGTTCTGGAAAACAGCACTTGTGCGTTACTCCTGAGGACTAACTCATCCTATGCGTTTCAGTTAAGTTTGAGGTATTTCTAAGCTAAATCACAAGAATGGCATAGTATTCTTATCCTCAGTTCATGTGTAAACATGCAGAGAAAGCGAATACACTTTATAGAAAGAAAAACAGTAATTTTTTTACTAAGTGTTCTTTTGGCGCAGTGCATTACAATTATGTTTGAGGTATTTCTAACGTAAATCACAAGTGTGACACACGTGTATCTTTCCCACGATCACGTGGTATATGCTGAGTAAGCAATGCTATCTGCGAAAGAGGACGTGTGCTTTACTGCTGAGGACTAACTCACCTTATGCGGTTCACATAAGTTTGAAGTATTTCTAAGCTAAATCACAAGAATGACATATAATACATATTCTAAGTTCATGTTAAACCACGCAGAGGAAGCGAACACTCTTTTCAGGAAAGAAAAATAGTCCTTTTTTACTAAGTGTTCTGTTAGCGCAGTGCATTATACTTATGGTTGAGGTATTTCTAATTTAAATCACAAGTGTGACACAAGTGTATCATTCCCACGATCACTTGGTATATGCTGAGTAAGCAATTCTAGTTCTGGGAAAAAGCACATGTGCGTTACTCCTGACGACTAACTCGTCATATGCGTATCACATAAGTTTGAGGTATTTCTAAGCTAAATCATAAGAATGATATAGTATACTTATCCTCAGTTCATCTTAAAACACGAAGAGAAAGCAAAAGCACTTTGTAGGAAAGAAAAATAGTACTTTTATTACTAAGTATTCTTTTAGCGCAGTGCATTAGACTTACGTTTGAGGTATTTCTAAGGTAAATCACAAGTGTGACACAAGTGTATCTTTCCCACGATCACATGGTATATGCTGTGTAAGCAGTCCTACTTCTGGGAAACAGCACGTATACGTTACTGCGGAGTACTAATTCATCTTATGCATTTCACTTGAGTTTGAGGAGTTTCTAGGCTAAATCACAAGAATGATATAGTATACTTATCCTCAATTCATGTGAAAACATGCAGAGAAAGCAAATGCACATTGTAGGAAAGAAAAATAGTACTTTTTTTACTAAGTGTTCTTTTAGAGCAGTGCATTACATGTATGTTTGAGGTATTTCTAAGATAAATCACAAGTGTGCCACAAGTGTATCTTTCCCACGATCACGTGCTATATGCTGAGTAAGCAGTCCTACATCTGGGAATCAGCACATGTGCGTTACTCCTGAGGACTAACTCATCTTATGCGTTTCACCTAAGTTTGAGGTATTTCTAAGCTAAATCATAAGAATGATATAGTATACTTATCCTCAGGTCATGTAAAAACACGCAGGGAATGCAAATGCACTTTGTAGGAAAGAAAAATAGTACTTTTTTACTAAGTGTTCTTTTAGCACACTGCATTAGACTTATGTTTGAGGTATTTCTCAGGTTAATCACAAGTGTGACACAAGTGTATCTTTCCCACGATCACGTGGTATATGCTGAGTAAGCCGTCTTACTTCTGGCAAACAGCACGTGTGCGTTACTGCTGAGTACTAATCCATCTTATGAGTTTCACTTCAGTTTGAGGTGTTTCTAGGCTAAATCACAAGAATGATATATGATACTTATCCTCAGTTCATGTTAAAACACGCAGAGAAAGCAAATGCACTTTGTAGGAAAGAAAAATAGTCATTTTTTACTAAGTGTTCTTTTAGCGCAGTGCATTACACTTATGTTTGATGTATTTCTAAGGTAAATCACAAGTGTGACACAAGTGTATCATTCCGACGATCACGTGGTATATCCTGAGTAAGCAATCCTAGTTCTGGGAAACAGCACATGTGCATTACTCCTGAGGACTAACTCATCTTATGGGTTTCACTTAAGTTTGAGGTATTTGTAAACTAAATCATAAGAATGATATAGTATACTTATCCTTAGTTCATGTTAAAAAATGCGGAGAAAGCAAATGCACTTTGTAGGAAAGAAAAATAGTACTTTTTTTACTAAGTCTTCTTTTAACGCAATGCATTAGACTTATGTTTGAGGTATTGCTAAGGTAAATCACAAGTGTGACACAAGTGTATCTTTCCCACGATCACATGGTATATGCTGAGTAAGCAGTCCTACTTCTGGCAATCAGCACATGTGCGTTACTCCTGAGAACTACCTCGTCTTGTGCGTTTCACTTCAGTGTGAGGTATTTCTAAGCTAAATCACAAGAATGACATAGTATACATATCCTAAGTTCATCTTAAACCATGCAGAGTAAGCGAATGCACTTTCCAGGAAAGAAAAATAGTCCTATTTTACTAAGTGTTCTTTTAGCGCAGTGCATTACACTTATGTTTGAGGTATTTCTAAGGTAAATCACAAGTGTGACACAAGTGTATCTTTCTTACAATCACGTGGCATATGCTGAGTAAGCAATCCTACTTGGGGGAAACAGCACGTGTAAGTTACTGCTGAGGACTAATTCATCTTATGCGTTTCACTTGACTTTGAGGTGTTTCTAGGCTAAATCACAGGAATGATATAGTATACTTATCCTGAATTCATGTTAAAACACTCAGAGAAAGCAAATACACTTTGTAGGAAAGAAAAATAGTACTTTTTTTACTAAGTGTTCTTTTAGCACAGTGCATTACACTTATGTTTGAGGTATTTCTCAGGTTAATCACAAGTGTGACACAATTGTGTCTTTCCCACGATCACGTGTTATATGCTGAGTAAGCAATTCTACTTCTGGGAAACAACACATGTGTGTTACTCCTGAGAACTAACTCATCCTATGCGTTTCACTTAAGTTTGAGTTATTTCGAAGCTAAATCACAAGAAAGACATAGTATACTTATCCTCAGTTCATGTTAAAACATGCAGAGAAAGCAAATGCACTTTGTAGGAAAGAAAAATAGTACTTTTTTTACTAGGTGTTCTTTTAGAGCAGTGCATTACACGTATGTTTGAGGTATTTCTAAGATAAATCACAAGTGTGCCACAAGTGTATCTTTAACACGATCACGTGGTATATGCTGAGTAAGCAGTCCTACTTCTGGGAATCAGCACATGTGCGTTACTCCTGAGGACTAACTCGTCTTATGCATTTCACGTAAGTTTGAGGTATTTCTAAGCTAAATCACAACAATGATATAGTATACCTATCCTAAGTTCATGTTAAACCGCGCAAAGGAAGTGAATGCACTTTCCTGGAAAGAAAAATAGTCCTTTTTACTAAGTGTTCTTTTAGCGCAGTGCATTACACTTATGTTTGAGGTATTTCGAAAGTGAATCACAAGTGTGACACAAGTGTATCTTTCCCACGATCACGTGGTATATGCTGAGTAATCAATCCTAGTTCTGGGAAAGTGCACGTGTGCGTTACTTCTGAGGACTAAATCATCTTATGCATTTCACTTAAGTTTGAGGTATTTCTAAGCTAAATCACAAGAATGACATAGTATACATATCCTAAGTTCATGTTCACCAACGAAAAGGAAGGGAATGCACTTTCCAGGAAAGAAAAATAGTCCTTTTTTACTAAGTGTTCTTTTAGCGCAGTGCATTACACTTATGTTTGAAGTATTTCTCAGGTAAATCACAAGTGTTACACAATTGTATCTTTCCCACGATCACGTGGTATATGCTGAGTAATCAATCCTAGTTCTGGGATAGAGCACATGTGTATTACTCCTGAGGACTAACTCATCTTATGCGTTTCACTTAAGTTTGATGTATTTGTAAGCTAAATCCCAAGAATGACATAGTATACATATCCCAAGTTCATGTTAAACCACGCAGAGGAAGCGAATGCACTTTCCTGGAAAGAAAAATAGTCCTTTTTTACTAAGAGTTCTTTTAGCGCAGTGCATTACACTTATGTTTGAGGTATTTCGAAAGTAAATCACAACTGTGACACAAGTATATCTTTCCCACGATCACGTGCTATATGCTGAGTAAGCAGTCCTAATTCTGGGAAACAGCACGTGTACCGTGCTGCAGAGGACTAATTAATCTTATGCGTTTCACTTGAGTTTGGGGTGTTTCTAGGCTAAATCATAAGAATGATATTATATACTTATTGTCAGTTCATGTTAAAACACGCACAGAAAGCAAATGC
The DNA here is from genome assembly GCA_004027295.1 of Dolichotis patagonum. Classification (NCBI taxonomy): domain Eukaryota; kingdom Metazoa; phylum Chordata; class Mammalia; order Rodentia; family Caviidae; genus Dolichotis; species Dolichotis patagonum. Next base: position 9,242 of record PVJX010048744.1, read on the forward strand.
ACTTTGTAGGAAAGAAAAATAGTCATTTGTTACTAAGTGTTCTTTTAGCGCAGTGCATTACACTTATGTTTGATGTATTTCTAAGGTAAATCACAAGTGTGACACAAGTGTATCATTCCGACGATCACGTGGTATATCCTGAGTAAGCAATTCTAGTTCTGGGAAACAGCACATGTGCATTACTCCTGAGGACTAACTCATCTTATGGGTTTCACTTAAGTTTGAGGTATTTCTAAACTAAATCACAAGAATGATATAGTATACTTAACCTCAGTTCATGTTAAAACACGCAGAGATATCAAATGCACTTTGTAGGAAAGAAAAATAGTACTTTTTTTACTAAGTGTTCTTTTAGCGCAGTGCATTAGACTTATGTTTGAGGTATTTCTAAGGTAAATCACAAGTGTGACACAAGTGTATCTTTCCCACGATCACGTGGTATATGCTGAGTAAGCAATCCTACTTCTGGGAATCAGCCCATGTGCGATACTCCTGAGGACTAACTCGTCTTATGCGTTTCACTTAAGTTTGATGTATTTCTAAGCTAAATCACAAGAATGACATAGTATACATATCCTAAGTTCATGTTAAACCACGCAGAGGAAGCGAATGCACTTTCCAGGAAAGAAAAATAGTCCTTTTTTTCTAAGTGTTCTTTTAGCACAGTGCATTATACTTATGTTTGAGGCATTTCTAAGGTAAATCACAAGTGTGACACAAGTGTATCTTTCCCACGATTACGTGGTATATGCTGAGTAAGCAATCCTATATCTGGTAAACAGCACGTGTGTGTTACTGCTGAGGACTTATTCATCTTATGCGTTTCAGTTGAGTTTGAGGTGTTTCTAGGCTAACTCACGAGAATGATATAGTATACTTATCCTCAATTCATGTTAAAAGACTCAGAGGAAGCAAATGCACTTTGTAGGAAAGAAAAATAGTCCTATTTTACTAAGTGTTCTTTTAGCGCAGTGCATTACACTTATGTTTGAGGTATTTCTCAGGTAAATCTCAAGTGTGACACAATTTAATTTTTCCCATGATCACGTGTTATATGCTGAGTAAGCAATTCTACTTCTGGGAAACAGCACATGTGAGTTACTCCTGAGGACTAACTCCTCGTATGTGTTTCACTTAAGTTTGAGGTATTTCTAAGCTAAATCACAAGAATGACATACTATACTTATCCTCAGTTCATGTTGAAACACGCAGAGAAAACAAATGCACTTTGTATGAATGAAAAATAGTACTTTTCTTACTATGTGGTCTTTTAGCGCAGTTTATTACACTTATGTTTGAGGTATTTCTAGGTAAATCACAAGTGTGCCACAAGTGTATCTTTCCCATGATCACGTGGTATATGCTGAGTAATGAATCCTAGTTCTGGGAAAGAGCACATGTGCGTTACTCCTGAGGACTAACTCATCTTATGCGTTTCACTTGAGTTTGAGGTGTTTCTAGGCTAAATCACAAGAATCATATGGTATACTTATCCTCCATTAGTGTTAAAACACTCACACAAAGAAAATGCACATTGTAGGAAAGAAAAATAGTACTTTTTTTACTAAGTGTTCTTTTAGCGCAGTGAATTACACTTATGTTTGAGGTATTTCTCAGATGAATCACAAGTGTGACACAATTGTATCTTTCCCACGATCATGTGTTATATGCTCACTCAGCATTTCTACTTCTGAGAAACAGCACATGTGTGTTACTGCTGAGGACTAACTCGTCCTATGTGTTTCACTAAAGTTTGAGGTATTTCTAAGCTAAATCACAAGAATGACATAGTATACATGTCCTAAGTTCATGTTAAACCACGCAGAGGAAGCGAATTCACCTTCCAGGAAAGAAACATAGTCCTTTTTTACTAAGTGTTCTTTTAGTGCAGTGCATTACACTTATGCTTGAGGTATTTCTAAGGTAAATCACAAGTGTGAAACAAGTGTATGTTTTCCACGATCACGTGGTATATGCTGAGTAAGCAGTCCTACTTCTGGGAAACAGCACGTGTACGTTACTGCTGAGCACTAATTCATCTTATGCGTTTCACTTGAGTTTGAGGTGTTTCTAGGCTAAACCACATGAATGATATAGTATACTTGTCCCGAATTCAT
>PVJX010048745.1:0-11349 GCA_004027295.1 Dolichotis patagonum
GGAGGCATCTCAATTCCTGATTTGAAACTCTCCTACAAAGCCACAGTGATAAAAATCAGCATGGTACTGGCAAAGAAACAGACCTGAGGATCAATGGAACAGATTAGAAGATGCAAGCACTACTACAAAGACACTCAGCCACCTGATATTTGACAAAGGGGCTACGCATGTTCAGTGGAAGAAGGAAAGCCTTTTTAATGAATGGTGTTGGAAAAATTGGCTCTCCACATGCAGAAGACTGAAACTAGATCCATGCCTATCACCATGCACAAAACTAAAGTCTAAATGGATCAAAGACCTAAGCATGAAAATAGAAACACTAAATCTACTGGAAGATAGGGTAGGTAGAAGTCTTGGAGACATAGGGGTAGGCAGGGAATTCATGAACAAAACACAAACTGCATGGGAAACACTTCAGAGAATCACCAACTGGGATCTCATATTATTGAAAAGTTTCTGCATTTCAAAAGAAATCACCAGCAGAGTGAAAAGAAAACCCACAGAATGGGAAAGAATTTTAACCAGCAACCCCCCAGAAAAAGGACTTATATCAAGAACATATAAAGAATTGAAAAACATCAAGCCCCCAAAATTCAAAGGCCTCTCCAAAAATGGGCATCTGAGATGCACAGTTCTCAGATGAAGATATACAAATGGCAAATAAATAATGAAGAAATGTTCATCTTCACTGGTCATTCGAGAAATGCAAATTAAAATGACATTGATATTTCATCTCAGTCCAGAAAGAATAGCTGCCATGAAGAAATCAACTGATAACAAATGTTGGCGAGGCTGTGGGGAAAAGGAACACTGCTCAACTGTTGGTGGGAGTGTAGACTGGTGCAACCACTATGGAAATCAGTATGGAGAATTCTCAGAAGACTATGATTGGAAGTTCCATTCAATCCAGCTATTCCCCTCCTGGGTATTTTCCAAGAAAAACTGAAATGTCATATCACAGTGATATATGTGCACCCATTTTCATAGCAGCACAATTTGTAATAGGTAAATCTTGGAAACAACCAAGATGCCTATCAACTGAAGAATGGATGTAAAAGAAGTAGTATTTTTATACAATGGAATATTACTCAGCTCTAAAAATGATGATCTTCAGGCCTTCATAGGTCAATGGAGACAACTTGAGATTATCCTCATTAGTGAAATAAATAAGATTCATATTTATAAATATCTCAGTGTGTCTCAGTGTAAAAAGCAATAAGAAATGTAGGAGTAATAAAACCCAAAATGTTTAGGTGCTATTGTAAAAAAGAGAGGAAAATGAAGTGCTCTAAAGCATATAACTGCATGTATGTTTAGGTGTGTAAGATAGATGACCATATTACTAAGTTTTTATTGGATCATTGAACAGAATTGTTTGCAGTCTCACTGTTTGAATGTTCACTTTGTATGCTTTAATTTTGTAACTTTGACAACTATTTCCAAGAGGACAATATATAATTTATCTATTTATAAACTAGTGATTTCTTACTGTTTATTTTTTTGAGATTCTGTATTATTTCTATCCTTTTTCTGTTTTTTGCCCTCTGTAAATAAAAAAAGCATATCATAGAAGTGTAGAGGACTGGGCAAAGGAGGTGACATTTTAAATAGGTTGGCCAAAGAGGGTGACATTTTAGGAATATTTGAGTAACAGAAGAAAGGTAATCAGGTAGAGGTAGGGTGTAGGATGCTCAACAAAGGGAAGAGCAAACAAAGGCACTGGAGCAGGAGTGTTCCTGGTGTGCCCATGAAACAGTAAAGAGTCAATGTGATCAGAAGGGAATCAGTATGAAAGAGTGTAGCAGGCAACAAGATTAGAGAAGAACCAGGAGGCAGGATTTATAAGCTGTTGAGGGACTTGGTCTTTTCTTTTCTGTGACTATGAAGCCACTAGGAGGTTTTGGGCAGAGGAGTGCATTATCTTATAGTTTAATGAACCATGAAACAGGAATTTATATGCTGCCATATTGAGAATAGAGAAGAGGCAAGAATGAGAGCAGAGACACCAGTTAGGAAATTTGACAGAGACAATTCTACATATATTAACCAGGTCAGTTCCATTTTGCTTACAGGTCCTTGTGAAGACTGCATTTTCCCACCTTTCTGTACCAGAACAAAGCCATAGACCCAGTTCTGGACAAAGAAATGTGAATGCAGCTGGGTATAGCGCATATACCTATAATCCTGAGACAGGAGGGTTGCCATGAGTTCAAGGCCAGCCTGGGCTACATTGTGATTTTAAGGCTGGTCTGAACTACATAGAAAACCTATCTGAAAAAAATAATGTGTGTGGAAGAGATAGGGTATCCGCAGCCCTGCTCCTGTGAGTGAGGTGTCCTGCCTTTCCACGGGCCCCCGGCTGCTTCCTTGGGGCTAGATGTTAAGAATTCCTGAATAGTACAGATGAGATGGGAGCAGCAGCATCATTTTGAGGGTAGCCACCCAGGAGCCCTCAGCAAGAGGAATGCAGTGGGGAGAGGTCATATTTACAAATGAGATTATACTTTTATGATCCTTTTCCCCAGGACATCTTAGTTACCCTGAATGTCAGAGTATCTTTTACTTACTGATATTTATAGTGGTCACATTCTATTAATCAGTGTTATTTTTAGATGAAAAATTCACATATAACTCCACTGTATGTGGTTTGCTGTGTGTTGACAACTAGGACACACTGAAAATATCAAGTGTTTGTCTTGTCTATTTAAAGCAGCAGGGCTGGGGGTGTAGCTCAGTGGCACAAGCACCTGCCTGGCAAGCACAAGGTCCTGATATATATACTGTGAATTTCTATTTCACAGTAATTTCACTATTTTAAATTTCAGAATATATTTATTTAACTTTGGTAAAATTCCCTATCTTTTCAGTACCCCAAATATTCCTATTCTTATTTTATGGTTGGATTATTATGGAGAAGTGAGACACTGTATATAAATGACCTTTGTTAAGTGAAAGAAAACAGAATAAATATTGATAGTTGTGAAATAAAATGACAAAGAGTCTCTGCATTGACTATGATCCTTAAAATAGTAATGAATTTTTTTGTGGATGAATAGGTATCTTCAGCATCAATCAGGTAAAGATGGTCTTGTTCCTTTAAGCTTCATAATATGATACAGTATGACCATTAATCTGAAAGGACTCCATGCCAACATATTTAATTTATTCAAGAAGAATGTGAGACAGTGCCTTATTATGTCCTTACTTTATTACTTTCCTTACCCTGGATACTGCCTCACTACTAAAAAGTAATCTAAATTTCTATCAGCTATAAAGACAGATAATAATTTTATATATTGTATTTTTGTCTTTGAGTTTAAAAAAGTTTGTTGCAGAAGGTGTTTTTCTCAATATTTTAATTCTAACTAAGTTAAGCTAAGAAAAGGAAAAAATGCCATAATATAGTCATTTTTATAAGATGCAACAAAGATTGCTATTATTATTTATTCTGTTATAGATCTGCCTGACTACATAATTCTAATATGTGGGATCTCAAATAATGTATCAGCACTTTAAAATTTTAGTAAAAAATGGCAGTTAGACAAAAAATAAGTAGAAATATTTAAATATAACAATATGAGTTAAATGGAAATGTTCGTAAATATGAAATGTTATAGGGAGATTTATGGGCTCAATCTCTCTCAACACATTCATTTTCCTTACATGTAACTTGGTATTTTGTTTTGGCTACTAAAGCTTCAAGAAAGGAATTAGATGAAAAATACAGACTCTATGTAAGATAAAGCAGGAATCACTGTAGACCCAGTTTGATGCTGTGTTTGCGTTTGACTTTAGGCTGCTTAAACTTTGGTTAGTCCGTGGGGCTGTAAGGTAAAGGGTACATTGACTGGGAAAGAGAAAATCCAGTTTTGACATAGTAACTAAATACTCCTACAGCTTAATGGGCATTTCCTTCTATTAAAGACAGCATGTGTATGTGACCAGCTACACAGGTAGAAAGAATGATTTGGGGCAATTCAGTTAGGATCAATTCCTTGAGAGGAGAAATTCCCATTAACATAGTTCAACCTGATGGATAAACACTGAGGGAAGTGCCTGACAAAGTCCTTTGCCAGTCACCTTTTTTCTTTCAGTATCTTGAAGACCCAGAGGGAACACTGCCGCATGTTAGCCATAGTGACTTACACTGAGTGACAGACTAGTACAACATCCTGAAAGTGTGTGGTGAAAACAAAACTAACAAGAGGATGGGTACTAGACATACATGCCAACTCTGGCTGCAGGTGAAAAAAAATTTATTGCATATATGTAACAACACTCGGATATACTTTGATTCGTCTGTGTCCTCTTACCCACATTGTCTCCAGAGGGTTGTAATTTTCTACTCACATGACCAGTACCTTATGATGTTTGATCAGCTTCAGGTGGGCATGACTGACAGAATTGTGCTATGTCTGCATCAGACTCCTCTTGCTTTTTTCCGGGAGTAAGACATTTGAGCATCTGCTCCATGTTTATGTACATGAAAGTTGGAAGCACAGAAGAATGACTTCCCCATGGAACAATCTTCTGATAATGGAAATTGACACAAGTAGATCAGTACATTTCCTGTCCCTCTTGTCTGAGAAGCAGTTGTTTATATAACCTCTCAGAAGCTGGTGGACCTAGAAGATCTTCAATTAGTCATGCCTGATACTACACAGAGGTCAACAAGACATTATATCATCTTTTTGGCTTTTCACCTTATGCCTCTGTTACCTTTCACCCTTTTCCCTGCTCCTGCTCTCTCTATGGAATCCTAGGGTAAGATAATCCCTACCATCTGTCACCCTCAATTTCACTTTTATATTCCTCTACATAAGCATGAACTGCAAAAATGCATCACATATGTACTGGGTTTTTGACAACAAATTAAATATGAGTATATATAATTTCATCCAAAAAAATATCAACTCTAAGTTAGATTACTTTAATCAAAGTAATCAGTATGTGATTTCCCTGAATTCCTGTAATTAATAAAAGAAGATGACATATGAATCTAGTTCACCTGAAAGTATACACTATGCTCTGAGCTGCTTAACGTTCTACCTTATAGGAAAGATTCAAATCCTCTTCACCAAAGAGATAAAGTAGTAGGAATCTTCACTCTAGAAAAAAAATCAAACAAATTAAAGCCTCTGATTTACAATAATCATTACATAGAGTTCTGATGAGGAAGATTAGGATGCATAAACAGAACAATAGCAGTACGACTGCAAAATAAAATTTAAGTACCATATGTGGCAGTCATGATTCCTGGTAAGATACTTACAGCTTCTTTTTCCATTTTTAACAACTCAGAATCAGGGGTTTGGATATTTTGAGTAGTTTGATAAAGGGCCAATATTGAAGTAAGTTGTGAACTTGGATTGAAACCTAGTCAGTATGATACCAGAACCCTTCATCCAAATCATTATGTTTCCACTTCAGAGATGCAGACATGAGCTCAGTGTAAGAGAGAAGATTTAATCATCAAGGATCTGGAAGCTATAATTGTTGCCCCATGGTGATGAATTCCCTATGTGTGGAAATTCAGCAGATGACCTGCCAAAGTAATGTGGCTGATTCTCCTCAGATAAAGGCAGAACAGTTACAGTGTGATCAAGTCTATTAATCCCTTCATTTAAGTGCAGGACAAAAGCAGGAGTCAGTCACAAAAGGATGCAGGGATGGCAAAGCAAGGATTCCAAACATCCAAGGAACATTCCATAGAGTTGCTAAGACTTGTTAGACAGTTGGGTGCAGAGTTTGGCAAGTAGAAACGTGACAGTGAAACAGGTGAAGTAAAATCAGAATCAGTTGCTCAGTGGACAAAGTTGCTGGTTTAATCAACATGAATCTTCTTAAACTAGAGGCATTTACACCTAAATAAGACCTCAAATAGACTTGTTCATACCAGGTTTGCCAAATGGATTGGATATTCTTTGAGGGAGATATTTTAGATTGAATTCATATACTAGACAAGAGCTAGGCTAAATAACCTCCAAAAATCCTTCAAAGAGAGGAAGTACAACTAACTTAAGAAGCCTACTAAGGGCTGTACCAGTGGGAGAGGCAGATTTTAGACAAAAGAGCTCTGGGTGGTAACCTAAGACGTTGATAACAGATACCTAGGTTAATTAGTAATTCTCGGTGAAATGTTTCATAGTATATTTCTAGTAAGCTTTGAGAAAAAGCAAAATGTTGACTCCCATTTGCATCATACAAGATTTTGACTCCATTCACATGGACACATTTAGGATAATCCCTTTAATTCCTTCTTCAGCATTTCTCTAAACAGCAAACACATGGAACTGGCATTAACAATTCTGAATGCTTGTTAATGCATAGATACAGGGAATCAGCCTTGCAGCAATGACAACAGTTTGCACAACCTGGCATAAGACAATATTACTGGTGAATAGCAAGCACATTTGGAATGCAGAGAATCCCAATTAATGTAGTCCTCTAGTCAGAAACAATTCCTTATCATTTTTTTAAGGCAAACTTTTCTTGCATTTGCTCAATTATGCTTCATGTGCACTAGTCTCAGATTTTAATTGAATTGATTCCTTCACAGATGGGCTTAAAGTATATTTTAGTTTCCAAGCACCAGAGAAAAAAGAATGACTGGTATTGGTTCTCAAATTAGAAATCATTAAGAAGGAGGTTTCAGAGGCTTTAAAAGAGTTTAACCACTTTTGGGTGGAAGAGGCGTTATTTCCTTAACATGAGGAGGGTTTGGTTCTTGGTGAAGAGAGGAGGGAAGAAGGCCATGCTGGCCCATGGTGTGAAGCTGTCTAGAGTTGAAAGAAAAAGTGGTCTTTGCTCACTGAGGCTGTTTCTCCCTGTCTAGTAATGAGAGCTAGAGGAGCAGTGAAAAGCAGGGGACCTCATGGAGGCAGAAGTGAGGTGAGGCATGGGTGAGTGAGGCAATCAGGACCAGGCAAAGACATTGTTCACCTCTGTGCCATAATTCCCGGAACACACAATTAGTTACATTCAAAGTAATACTTATATTAATCCAATACTATTCCCAATCCCAGTTCTCACTCAACTACTAATGTCATGAAAGATCAGCTATAACACAGAATGCTCTTAAATAAAGGAATGATCCTAAAATGAGTTTTAAATCACTGAAGGTCTATGATATGTTCGTACTTGGTCAAGATGACTTCATGCATAATCAGCTGTCAGATTGCCCTTCAGAACTAGAACCCTTTTACCTCAGAGCCCTAATTACACACACACACACACACACACACACACACACACAGGCTTGATCACTTTCTTATTGCTGAAACAACATACACAACACTCATAAATTTAAAGAAGAAGGGTTTGTTTTGGTTCACAATCTCAGAAGTTCTAATCCACGATTTGCTAGCTCAAATGCAGAACCTGTGGTGCAAGGGCCTGCTAAGGAGGAAGGCTACTCATGTCATGATGGCCAAGAAGCAGAGAAAGAAGTCAGGAATAAGAGAGGGAGATAAACCCTTCCAGATCATGCCACCAGCAACCCGCCTCCAACCAGGCCCTTCCTCTTCACAGCAAGTCAGCTACCGTCTTACCCAAACACCCAACCTGACACCAAACATACCTGACACCCAAAATTAAGGAAGGAAATGTTTATTTAGTTCACAGTCTGTGGAGGTTTTAGTTTGTAATCAACTATCTCTAAAGCAGGGTGGCATGGCACAGGGGCAAAAGTTTAAGGTGGCAGAAGACAGCAAAATCAAGAAGAACAAAAGAGAAAACAAACCTCTCTTCCTCCCTTATATGTTCTTAAATGTACATGTTCTGTACACCCTAGCATGTAGAACTGCTGAGTTAGTTAAACCTTTATACTTCTTAAGTTAATACAATGTATCGACTATTATAGCTATAGTTCCACAAGAAATTCAGTCACCTTGCTAAAGCCCTACCTCTGAATGTGTGAGAGGTTTTGAGGATATTTTAGATCTAAGCCATCACACACACACACACACACACACACACACACACACACACACACTCTTTTGAAGAACCAGATGAGTATCATATAGGCCAGATGGGCCAGATTGGAGTTAATTGCTACTGTTATTTTCCTAGTTTGTGCTGAGTACAATGTGAGTAATCAACAAATGTTTTTGAACCACTTGATTCAAGTAGGTCAAACCACAGAAAAGCAGACTTGGATTAGACATGAAAATGAACAACAATAACAAAAACTAAACACTGAAACAAGTAGCCCAGGGAACAACCCCTCCAAATTGAGATTAACTATGTTAAGAGACATAAGGTATTTGTGATCTGAACTACCAATGCATAAAAATGGCTGTTAGCTACAGTTGGGGTTCAGATTGGGGTTAGGAGTACTACTATAGACTGAATGTTTGTGCCTCCGCAAATTTATATAAACCCTAAATGTGAGGGTGTTAACAGGTGGGTGCTGTGGAAAGTAAACAGATTGTGAAGGCAAAGCCTTCATGAATGGTGCTAATGTCTACAAAGACATGTCTAGAGAGCTGTCTTACCTCTTCTGCCACATGAGGACGTGGTGAAAGATACTGTTAACCAGAGAACTGAACCTGACCACAGCTGGACCATGTTGGCTCCCTGATCTTAGCTTTCCAGTCTTTTGACCTATAAGAAAGATACTTCCATTGTTTAGAAGCCAATGGTATTCCATTGCAACAGCCGGAAGAAACTAAGACAGGCACTTGTTAAAAAATACCAATACCTTGCTCAAGACTAATTAAATCTGAAATTCTGGAGATGAGGCCTGCACAGAATGTTTTTTCATAATCTTTTACGGTAACTCTATGGAGACCCTTTCAATGTTGAAATACCTTAAATAATTTTTAAAATGTCTCCATTGTTTTTCTTTACTAGATAGTTCTCCCCTAAATCTTAAACTGAAACTATAAGTGTTTTCCCTTCCAACAAGTACTCTGAAGAATGGACTTGGCATGTTAGTCCTCAAATCCCAGCATGCCCCAGACTTACCTGGAGGGCTTTGGAAAACATGGATTACTGGGCATCAGCCCTAGAGTACCTGATTCAAAAGGCATAGGATAGGGGCTGAAAATCTGCACTGTAAACAAATTTCTAGTTTACATGAATACTGTTGGCCTCAGGACTACTCTCAAGAATCTGAAGGGAGTGTGGTGACAAAGTTATTTTCTGTAATACCCTGCAGCCTAACTTAGTTCTAATAAAGCCTACACTTAGTGATTAAAACTCTATGTTCACGGAATCACTGAATGCTATCTCCATATCCCTAGTCACTGCCATTTCAGATTCCTTCTTTTCAGAAGTTCTGCTAGTCTTTTGCCAAACTCATACATTCTGAGTCATCACTAAGGGAAGTTCATTTGGGAATCCTACAAAAGTTGAAGAGTAACCAAATGGATTGTCTTGCAAATTCACTTCCAAAACTGGCAAGCTGGCAAAGTTGGCTGAAAATCATTGAATCTCTAATCTGCTGTATTGTAGGGATGTCCCATTGTGTCCATGACAAGAAATTTAAGAACAAGGAAAAGACCAAGAAAACTCAACTCTTACTTGAGGTGCCATCAGGAAATCTTCAAAAAAACATGGAGGATGACTTAAGAGCTCAGCATCAGGGTGATCTGCTATCTGGTCAGAATGCTAGGAAGATCCAGGGCAGTGAGAGCATCAGCTACTCTGAAGTGACTCCATTTGCCTGTGTTCTTGGACAGGTATCTTTGATTTAAATGGCCCTCTGTATGTTCTGATCAGCTTCTGTTTGGCAGAGCCCTCTGGCAGGACTGAAAGTTAAATGACAGGACTATTTCATTTGTGGAGTTAGCACAAGTATTTTATTCCCAAACTTTGCATCAGCACTATAGCAAAAACTAGAGTATTACCAACCCATGAGAAACTCAATTTTCTTTCTCTTTTCTTCTATTTTTTGGGGGGTAGGCTATATACTTTTATCTTTAGTAAAAGACACTGCCGTAGGACAGACCTGATACAAGTGTTTCAGAATTAAGTATATGGGTGAAAGTGAACTTGAAAATAATTTTTTAAAATTTTATTTAAAGAAAAAAAAACAGAATAAAGGATAGCAACAATACAGAATTCCAAGGAGAAAAGGAAAAGAACAACAACAAAAAAACCTAAGAAATTATTACTTGACAAATTACATACTGACTTCTTGGAAATAGTTGTTCAAATTACAAAGTTAAAAGATGTAAAGCAAACGTTCAAACAGTGAGACTGTTAACAGTTCTGTTCCACGATCTGACAAAAACAGCAATATGGTCATCCATCTTACCCACTCAAATATATATGCAATTATATCAAAAGGGTAAAAATAAACACAACAAAACAGAACAAAGCAGATCACAAGAAAGCAATGTAAGAGACAGAAATTTCAAAACTAGACAATTGGAGATATTCAATCTCTATTGTATTAACTCTTGTTTTCTTCCAAACTGTTGTCCATATTGTCACATACAGGGAATTCACATGAAACAACATAGTATGGAACTGATCTAAGCACAACAAGGAGGGCGTTTCAGCTGTTCAAGACCAGACAATAGGGAAGCCAAGAATGGCTGTGATAGTGTCTTTCATTCTCTTCAAAACAGCTGTCCATACCTTCATTTGTGTTGAACTTAAACAAAACAAAACAAGCTAAAATCACTTTGAACAAAGAGTAATAGTTTTGCTGGATTTCACATCATGATATTATGGAATCAGTACTGGGTACTGTAGTGTCTCTTTTACTTCAAAGTAGTTGTTCATTTCAACATGTGTTATATAGTTGGTTCTCGTAAACTGTTTATAAGCTCTACACATGCATGAGTCTCTACATGTATATCTATCATTTCTGTATTAGAGGGAAAAATAAAACAAAGCAAGATAAAACAAAAGAATTCCGAGAAAAGCAGGAAGCAAAAAAGTCATATAAAACCACAATACAAGGTGATCTACAATGGTACCATGATGTCTCAGCAGTATATATCAACATTAATAAAAATGAAGCATTGGAGACATTATAAGACTTAATAAGCAAGTAATAATCAAACCAGAGTGGGTATCTTAGTGAATCTTGTCATCTTCAGTGTAGTTGCCTGTACTCTGACTTAATGCTGTCAATCATAACAGATTTAAATAAAATCAGTCAATATAAAGTAGCAATCTAACAAACCAGATTCAAATAAGATCAGTCACAATAAGACAGTATAAGTTATAAAGGGCTTCAGATTAAGTTGATAGGAAGTTAGGGTTGATTACCATAATATGTCCTCTTATTTTTGGGATAGCTGACCATGGCCTCAAGTCTAGTGTTAGTAGACAAACTGGAACAGCATGTAATCCATTCAAGCAGAGTGATGAGAATAATGTAAATTTTAAATC
>PVJX010048746.1:0-11358 GCA_004027295.1 Dolichotis patagonum
TGTGTTCTATATGCATTACACATGCATGTGTTCACGTGTGTGCATACCTGTGTACTTTCAGTCCTTATCATGTGCTGAGATGCTGTTTAAATCTTACTGCCTTCCATAGTTCTACTCGAGTGGCACCTTCATCCTCTGCTATTCTCTAATAGGATTTCTTTGGTGGTGGAGACTCCCTATTTGTTGCTAATTTTTATTATTTCTGTGAGTGTAAGTAGTTAACTTGGTTACTTTCTCACTGTCAAGACACGATATTCGACACTCACAACTGTAAGGGGGAGAGGGTTACCGGCTCACAGTTCGCAGAGGATTCAGTAATGGAGGGGGGCACCACGGCCCCCATGATCCGGTCACCCCGCTCCACGTCCCCAGCTGTGAGCACAGGAGGCTCTGGGGGCAGGAATTCCTTCACAGTGTAATCGCAGGAGGCTCAGCTGTCGACACGCTTTAAGCAGAGCTCGGCGCACCTCCGAGTGGGAATACGTTTGCACAGGGTGTTCATTGGGCCCACAGAGCTGCCTCCTGTGTATCGTCCCTTTGCTTTTTACGGCCTTGTTCCATCTCTTAAGGCAAAAAAATAAAAATAAAAGATACACCAAACCTCAGCCCCAATCTTTACCAGGCTGCCTGTATTCTCACCACTCACTCTGAACTTAAACACCTTCCTTTCTCCCATATTTCCTCCCAAACAAGCCCCAATTATACATTAATTTTTGCTCTAAAAGACACAACAGCGTTGATTTTCAGATGTCTTATTTTTTCATGTATAATAATGACAAATAATTTATTGAGAAAGGAAAATCTACCTTTAGCCAAACAGTAATGTCGTCCGCTTATGGAACACTGTAACTCTGGAAACCCCAAATCCCAGTCTGAATTTCTTGCACCTTCATTTCCTGTAGAGCCAGGAGCCCCAGTCTCTGGCGTGCAGCCTCGAGCTTTCCTGAGATGCTCCGCAAATGAGCACGTCTTGTCTGTGTTTCGCGCTCGCGCTGCGTTGACAACGCAGCTGAATTCTTCAACCAAGTCAGGACCCTTGCAGGCGGCTTCACAAAATTCCCATTAAATCAAGTGTTCACTGAAGATTTGTGAGGCAGGGGAGGCCACAGAAACAATGGCCGTCAAGAATGACGGTCCCACACGGCGTGAAGATGGCACACGCCTAGAATCCCAGGATTTGGGAGGCTAACGCAGGATTACCGTGAGTTCAAGACCAGCCTGGGCTACACAGCAAGACTGTCTCAAAACAACCAAAGGAAAAATAAAAGAGAGACAGAGAGAAAAAGAGAGATGATCTACACAAAAGTGACAAAAACTATAGACTCCAAAATTCAGAAAACTTGCTCTATTTCTCATGAGCGCATTAAGTACATCCATTACAACACCACTGTGTGTAATTACGGTGATTCGTATTTGACGCAACTGCGACCATTCGTTTTCAAGTGTATAATGTGTCTGTTCCCTCGCTGGTCGGCAACAAGTCCTGAGTTCATTTGTCTACATAGGCTTTTACCTGTCCTCTGAGGACCCACTTGGGTATTTACAAATACTTAAATATAGTTGATAATATCAAGTATTTAAAGTGTTATTGTCAATAATATTTATATATATATAATTCTATATTAATGTATAATGAATAATTACATAAAATAGCATTCATTAATATTTTATAACTCAATAAATCTGGATGATTGCATGTGGACATGCTAAATGTGTCCATCTGATTGATGATCTTAACAGGGAATTATTTTTGGAGAAAAGTATTATTTTTGGAGCACTTGGAAACAGTATGCCAGGGCTGATTTTCTAGGTAGGTGCTAGTTTCCTGGGAGCACAGTAATAGGCCACTCCATCCAAGCTCTGGGTCTCCGCTGACACACTGCTTGGGGAGAAGGACAGCCTTTCCATCAGCCGTGTGTTGAGTGGGAATACAGTAGTGGACAGTGTAATAGCTAAAATGCCCTACTTCTGTGAATTGTTACCTTTAGTTTATGAGGCACATATTCCTTTGTTTGCTCATTTTATACTTAATTATGAAAATCTTATTCTTAATTTTATTTTCTCCCATAATTTATTATTTACTTTTAGTAAGTAACATACTTACTATATTCATACTATAAACTCATTCCATCCAGACAGCCTCTTGATTCTATTTATCCCGCCTACTTCAACCTGGTGGGCCCCATATTCACTATTAATTTGCATAATCTGGGGCTTTCTAACCTGCCCTGAACTCTAAACAATTTGCTGTACAAAACTACTGTCTCTAATATCAATATCATACACACACTCAGTTTCTGTTTAGGCATAGAGTACCGCTCTAGGCATCAGATTTCAAATGGTTTCAAACAAAGTTCTGGACTTCTTACTTTTAATTGAGAAGAACAGGTATGATAGCAGGTGTGGTAGGTTTATGCCCACAGGAAGAGGAGTTGGTGTAAGTGGGTAAGAGAAAGACCCAATAATCTTTCTAGGTTAAAACCCACGCCTTACTCCCCTAACTATTACCATTACCACCATTGCAACCCCATCACCCTCACCATCACCACCACCATCAATATCAGTATCACAAATATCATCACCATTACATCACCAATATTCCTACCATCACAACTAGTATTACTGTGACTATTATTACCACTCCCATCATCACCAAAACATTACCAGCAAAACTACCAGTGCACATATGCACACTCATTCTAACTCCCATTTTGTACGAGATGAATTTTAACTGCCAGCATATAATCAAATAAGAGCTACTTATCTATGAACTTATTTACTTATGCAGTTTATAGCTGTGCTTGCACCTGAGTCACAGGAGATGTAGATTTTATTACATCAATAAAAAGTCAGGGATGAGTAATACTTGTATTGAGTCCTAGAATAGAGTCAGAATATTGTCAATCTGAGTGTCTTCCCTTGCGATATTTTTGGAGGACAGGGAATATGTTACAAAACAGCCTATAGCAATAGACTACTAGAGGTGTGTCTTAGTTACCTTTCTCATTGCTAATACAAAATAACCAACACCCACAAATCAAGGGAGCAAAGTTTTATTTAGCTCACAGTTTGTAGAGGTTTTAGTCCATAATTGACTGACTCCAAGGCAGGGTGGTGCATGGCAGAAGAGAAACAGTTCATGGCAACAAAAAACAGAAAAAGCAACAAGCTAGTAGAGAGAGACAGTAATTCTGTTTCTGTCTCTTTTATTTTATCCAATCAGTGGACTGAGCCAGCAATCATCTATGCTTAATCCCAGCATCAAACCATAAATCAGTCATAAACTGTAGATTCATCTATCTCCAAGAATCCTACCCCCCATAGCTACATGAAGCTTTGAGGGCATATCCAGACACAAACCATAGCAAGGGGCTGTCAAGAAAAGACAATCGAATACGTTCCATGGCGTGACTGTAGGCATATCCCAAAGGGGTTTGCAGGAAAGAATACATACACACTAAGCTGTAAAATACATGCCAAACAAGACTCAAAGACTTATATCAGACTTTAACAACAACAAAAAAAGCAAATTTAGAGTAACTTAGAGAAAACATTATTAGGGAAGAAGTATATCTTTCAAAATTAGTTGAGTCCTGCCATTTGTCCAGTCCAAGGTAAAAGCTCAGACAGAAACCAACATGCTGGGTACCTATATTTAAACATTATAAATCAAGCCAATAAACACTTTAATAACACACAACCTGTCCTTCAACCCTGATAAATACATGCCACAGAGCAATCTGCTCCCAGGGAAAAGGTCTCAGGGAGACGCGTACAGTTGCTGCTGAATGCCACAGGACCCTGCCAACCTTGGTCTGGAAGGCTTGGGCATAACCACTGGCCTCATGGCCTCAACCTTCGCAGAGGTGTTTGGCTAAAGGAGGACAAGAGCAGGGAGCACCCTCAAGTTCAGGATTTCCATCGTGTTCTTACTAGTGCACGGTCAGTGTCAGAACAGGGAATAAGGTAACGAATCATTGGACATGTCTCTTCCAGTATCAGACTGAGTTCAGAATAAAGTTTCTTTCTTGTAAATTGTTCTCCTGATCTCTCTATTATCACACATGGGGAAGATTTCTACCATATTTTTCAGTACCGGGGATGGAATTTGAGCTGTACCATAGAGCTTTCTGTTTATTATTTTGAGATAAGGTCTCACCATGTTGCTATGTTGCTCAGGATGGGTTTAAACTTATGATTTTCCCACTTTAAACCCCAGAATGCTGGGGTTACAGGTATGTGCTACCATGATCAGCTTTATACTTTTTTATCATAGAAAAAATTTTAAAATCTTAAAACAACCCTCAGAATGTTTCCCCTTGCTTCGAATGCATTTATTTCATCATTCTTTTCACTCTCTGAAGGAAATCTGAAAGTCTGCTTTTTGAGGGTCTTCACAGGTTGTGGTAACAAATATGAACGCTCTTGCCAATAGAAAGGTTGGCTGATAAAAATGTCATTGTGTATCCTCATCCTGCTTGTATAGCAAGTCTGCCACGGTGTCACTTCTGGCTCACCTAAAAGTCAAAGTGACTATGAAAGATAAGCATTTTGTGTCAACTTAGAGCATCAAAAGTGCACAGAGTGCACCTAAGACATTCACAAAAGAGGAGCACAAAAGTGACGCGAATGACAGGATAAGTGTCCAAAGACAGAGGGAGAGTTTCCGAGGAATCAGTGGTAACGTGTATTTTACTGTGATTTTAAAATGTAAACAGTCACCATATTTTTGATCATGCTTTGTGGACGATTGTAATTAATAAACGCATTGGAATGAAGGTAAAACAGTTCTCTTCATTCTCAGCTGAGAGCTATGGGTTGTAGACTCCACGATGTCAAGGAAAATCCCAGAGATAGTTGCAGTGTACTTAAGGTTGTACTCCATTTCAGACAAGACGGCGTTGTAGGGCTGCGAATCTTGAGCTTTCTGAACTGTTAGTAAAAACGACATCAGTGAAAGGCAGCCAAAGGAAGGAAGCTTAGCGCAGGAGAATCCCAAAAGATTCCTTCCCATGAAGGTGTTTTTGAGTTGATAAAACATGGATTTAAAATTTGTTTTGTTTTTAAAGATCAGGAACCGGTTAATTTAAAATGCGTTTGGATAAATGAGGATTTTAAAATGTTTCCCAATGGTGTGTTTTTGAGATTATGCTTCTCTCCAGCAATAAACAGGAGCTTCTGTATAAGGGAATTGGTTCTCATATTTCCACAAATGTCAATTAATTTTTAAAATAAATCAGACGCAGATAAGGTGACTCAAAACTGTAATCCTGGCATTTTGGAGGCTGAGGCAAGAGGATCACTGTGAATCTGAGGCCAACTTGGACTACATAGTGAGTTTAAGACTAGATGGAACTACACAGAAGGACCCTGTCTCTAAATAAATAAATAAAACATGAGTAGTCAGTAATCTACAATAAATGTGAATCTATTTTTCAGAGGATTTAGGAAATCATTGTGATACCACCAAAAGAAAATTTTATTTTATTTTGTGGAAAAAACATAAAACAAATTTTCATAACAAAATAATAGAATAACAATAGTTAAAACATTGCATATTGTTTTCTTTAATGCAGTTAGAGTACAAGATATGCACATTAAATTTTCTCTAATCAATATTAGCACAAACCTTCCCTTTCAATGAACTAAGAGACACTAATAGTATGACTGACTTGCAATTTTCCCCTTTTCCCCTCCATCCTTCCCATTTTCACCCATCCTAGCTCCTTTTTCTTTTTGGACAATTTCTTCCAATTTCATAATATCTACTGTACATTGTAGACCTTATTTACTCTTTCAGTTTCTCATACCAGGGAGACAATATGATGTTTACATTGTGAATATGATTTATCTCACTTATGAGTGAGGTCTCATGCGGCATCCACTTAACAATGAAAGTTTCCAGTTTGTCATTCTTTATGGCAAAGTAATACTCCATTGTACAAAAAGACCACATTTTGTTTATCCATTCCTTCATTGATCGGCATTTGAGTTGTTTCCAAGAGTTAGCTGTTACGAATTGTGCTCTTTAAACATGGGTTCACATATGTCATTGTGGTATGTTGTTTTTACTTCTTCAGGGAAGATACTCAGAAATATGTGAAAAAATGTTGAACATCATTGGTCATTCAAGAATTAAAACAACACTGAAATTCCACCTCACCCCAGAAAGAATGGCTGTCATCAAGAAATCAACCAATAGCAAATGCTAGAGGGAGTGTGGGGAAAAAGGAACCCTTCTTCACCATTGGTGGGAGTGCAGACTGGTGCAATCACTTTAGAAACTGGTATGGAGATGCTTCAAAAAGCTTGAATTAGAGATATCAAAAGAAGAAATTTTAAATGAAAAAGAAATTACCTAGGCTTCTCTCTAGGTAATTGATAATGGAGATATAAACACATAAAATAAAACTGAAAAAATAAAAAAGAAGAAAAATTCACTAAAACCATTATTAGATTTCCTAAAATGTATTAAAAACATTACTAAAAATAATTATTAGGTTCATGTTAATCAAGTTTTGTAAAAAGAAATCAATCAACCAACTTTCCCTGAGTATTTTATGCTATATAGATTTTGTAGATCTCAGAAGAATTACATACAGGTTATTAAAGGATCTCTAGATAAACTGAATTTAAGATGTTTATAATTAATTTTAAATCTATTTAAATATTTCTAGTAAAAAAATAACCCTAATGTTAAAAAGTACTTGTGCTGCTGTGTTTCTATATATAAAATGACTAATGGATACCTCACAGCAGCACTTAATAGGGTGAGCAAACCTTTGTTGAGTACTTATTACATGAAAAATACCATGCAAGCCACTTGGGATATAACTCGTTCGAGGCAGCAAAGGCAGAGAAAGTCTATTAATTGGGCAGTGCTTGGTGCTATCTGTGGTCCTGCCTTCCCCTAGTAACTGCTGTGTTACTTTATGCATGGAGGAAGTGCATACAGGTATTTCACTCACCTAGAGTGCCCACATTATTAGTAACTTCTCTTGAAGCCTAAAGAGGTTACATTTAATCTTAGGATATTACTCAAGATAAAATAGACCCTTCTTCCTGAATTAAAAAAAAGACAAAGTCCTTGAAAGAAACGACCAAAATTAGCACAGAAAATATTGGAATATCTAAATAACTCTATATGTAGAAAAGAACTGGAATTTGTCCTTAAAAAGGAAAGAGAGAGAGACGACAAGTCAAGATAGTTTCACTAAGGATGCTGCAAAGCATGTGAGGAAGAAATAAAACAAACACTGGCTGGGGATGCAGCTCAGAGGCACAGTGCCTGCCCGGCGAGGGCAACGTCCTAAGTTTGATCCCCAGTTGAAAAAAAAAAAAAAAAAAAAAAAAAAAAAAAAGACTCACCAATTGATGATTGTACAAACAGAAAAAACTTTTCAGAAAACTCTTCGACAGTTTTTTATGAAGTCAGATGGATATCTACCAGTGACCTAAAACTCCAATCCCAGTTTTTCCTCCAACACAAGCAAGTGTAAATCTTCACGCAAAGTCATGCATACAAATGTTGATCGGCTGCGCACACCGGAACCCCAGCACTTGGGAGGCTCAGAGCGGAGGACCGCTGTGAGTCTGAGACCAACCGAGTGACCTGGTGAGTCCAGGCCAGCCCGAACTACCTAACAAGACTGTCTCAAAAAAATTAGAAAATTACTTACAGTACCGTTATTCATAACAGCTGAAACCTGGAAATAATTTCAAATCTCAGAAATGCAATATGTAATTGGATTGTTTTTATGTGGTTTTGTTTGTTCTTTTAAAATCGATGTTATTTTTAGAATAGTTTCAGTTTGACAGGCAGACTTACAAGACAGTGAAGAGAATCCCCACGCATCCAGCACTGTTTCTCCTATTGACATCTTAGATTAACATGCACAGTGAAGGACCTAAATTTTACACCGTTATCAACCAGTGTTCATCAGTTGTTCAACTTTGTAACCAAGCAACCTTTTCCTGCTCTTGGAGTCTATCCAGGATATCTCCTTAGATTTAGTCATCACTTCTTTTAGGTTCTCTTAGCTGTGAAACTTCCCTGCTTCCTTGCTTTTGATGATCTCAACAGTGCTGAGAAGCACTAGTCAGGTGTTTAGTAGAATGCTCCTCAGTTTGGGGTTTATCTGACGCTTTTTTATTATGAGTAATCTAGTGATCCGGTTCTCCAGGTAGAAGACCACAGAGCCAAAGCAGCACACTGCCCACACCACGTTAAAAGTACATGCTATCAATAGAATTCATAGTTATAGTTGTGGAATTGGCCACCTGGATAAGAAAGCATTGCTCAAGTTTCTCCACTGGAAAATATTCTATTTTCCCTTTATATATGTTATTTGTAAGAAAATCACTCCAGACAGCCCACACTCAAAGGATGGGGAGTGACAGATACTTCACCTCCTTAAAAGTAAGTACATTGTAATTTTTTTATATAAAGGCATACTCAGCAATAAAGCAGTAAAAAGATAAACTAAAAGAAAGAAAAAAAAACCACAATCATGTAAGGAATGTGGTTGACTTTTTAAAACATTGTGATGTATGAAGAAAGCCAGGCAAAGTATGTATATATTCTAGGATTCATTTATATCAAAAGTAGATGCAAGGAATGAGGACAATTGTGGCCTCAGAAGTAGGGTAACTGGCTGAACAGGTACTTTTCTGAGATGATGAAATATTTCATTTTGATTGATACATAATCATTTCTGAAAATCCAGCTAACTGTAAAACTAAGGTCTTGATTTTTAGTTACGTAAATTGTTTCTTAGTTTAAATATTATTTTTAAAAGAACCTCATGTATTTAATGTCCAAGAAGATATTAATGATCCTGGTAAAAAGGCAGTTTCAATACAACCGTAAATGCAGATGGTTCTGTGAGTCTTAGTTATATTTCCTGGAGCATCTGCATAACGAGGCAGAGAAGTGAACAAAAGGCAGCTGCTACCAAGGATCATATTAGACCTGAAAACTGAGAAGTGCCAAACAGAAGGATAAAATTTACAAAGAACAAAAATAAAACCGAAGAAATATACAACAACAGTGCTGACTTCATAGAGGAACTGAAAACTATTTTTGAGCACCTAACTGCTATAGCAGTCCAGTTGGGGGAAAGAAAAAGCAAGGCAGTGAGCAGGATTTGGCGGCAGGCTTAGCTCTAGGCCCCCGTTTAGCCATTTTAATACACCTTACATCTTTTATGTAACCGCTGGAGAATTGCTGAGTCTTTGAATTACTCCAGTAAGAAATGATTCTTTCAATGTGATGACTTTTAAATGAAATACACTTATGGAACTATGGATATATGAAATATACTTATGGAACACTTATGGATATGGAACTATAATTTTAGCAGCACATATAAAAAGATTTGTAAAGTATATATCTATATATAGATATATAGATATCTATATATCAAGGCACAGTTCTTATATGTTTCTTTGTCTAGCGCGTTGATGGCATTGACTATTTTGTCTTCTGTAATTGAAGAAAATCTCTAGAAAATTAACAAGAGAAAAGAAAATAATTAAAATCATAGAAAAATAAATCTCTCTGAGAATAAACTAGGAAAATTATCCAGCATACTGAGATAGAGAAGTTACCAAAGTTCTTGTCTATTGGAATACAAAGAGAAAATGTTGAACATGCATACAGAGGTAAAGTTCTCAGAAAAAAAAATCTCAGTTTTTCATGGAATTCAGTTTTTAATGGAGCTCTAGTTAAGAACTATATCTCAGCTAAGAAATATATCTCAGAGAACACCCAAAAAGTACTGATTTTAAAGGAAAAATGAAGAAGACAGAACCAAGGCCTTTTACATGTTTGTCTTTGAGTCATAGATAGAATCAGTATTCTTATCTGAATAATTTTTTCAGACTAATTACAGGAGATGTAAAACTATAAAAATGCTCAGAATTAGAAGTTTGTGGCTCAGATATTTAAACCTCCATAAATAAAACATGATAGAACTAATTATGATTATTGAAAAAGTCAGCCTCTGAAAAATTAAATTAAGTGAAAAGAATCGCTGAGAATTGTTACTTCTCAACTACAAATCAGGAAGTCACATATTTCAACAAAAAACAAAAGCATGTACTTTCGCTACATCGATTTTAATTACAGCCTCCCAGCACATCTAGTTTTTAGGCAATCACTCATTCTCCAAACACTTACGAAAAGAAATACTCTCAGCACTCAGTTTTCAAAGATGAGGAAACATAATTCCAGCTATTGAGTAATTCATTGTTTGCATTCTTCTGGATTTTGTTTCATTTTGTTTTGTTTTGTCTTGTTTTTGGAATATTATTTAGAACATCAGAGATGGAAAAGATTACCTCTTGGAATTCCTTCTAGTCTTATAAATTTATTAAACATCTTGTTGCCAAATCAAGAGATCAATATCCTAACTGATGTGATCAGCAGCCACACACATTGGTAAGAGCTTAAATAAATACATAGTTATTGTTGGGCTTTCAGAAAGGATATTAGATTACACACGGAGGGAGCTAACGCCAACATAAAGGGACCTTCATGTCTGTTTTCCCATGGCATGGGATTTTGATTCCAAAGAACTCCTTTGTTTAAACTATTTACTTAAGCATTTCTCCAATATCACATCATCAAATATTATTGCGGTTTATACCTCTGTTATTCTTTTACTATTTAATGGATAAGTATTTTATGTTGTTTCAGGGTAAACTTATTATATTTAGGTAATTGAACAACTATTCAGAAAACAGTGAGCTATCTCTGTATCTAGAGAGAAAAATACAGGCAGATACCTCCTACCAAGAAAAGTTAGTCATTATTCCTGAAACAGGGAAATATTTCTATGGTAGCAACACATATGAACTTTAAGAATATTTATTCTCATGTGTAAGGTAGAATCAACATGGGTAATTGGAACTGATGAATGAAGTCTTTCCAGGAAACTCGCGGACTAAATTTTGTCATGATTCTTTCTGACTCTGTCATGCTTATTTGAGCTAAAATTGTTTTGCCTTCACTAGAACTGAGCTGGGGAATCTTCACACATTATTTGGCACCAGCACTTAGAACTCATTAAATGTTTCTATTTTATTTTCTTAAATAGCTTCCAAAAATAACTTCAGAGAGCATTAGGTAAAATCATCAAGAGTATTCAACAAGAAAATAACTGTCAGAATTAAAAGTCTGAATTCATGTACTGTGAGATGGGGTAGATTTTGCCACATACACCGAAACATGTGAATATCTGAAAATATTTCTGTGATTGGTCATTGCTATCAAATAACAGAAAACAGCTGCATTTAATAAAGTAACAAATGGACTGCCATTGTAATCTTAGCTTTCCACTTGATACTTGGGGGGGG
>PVJX010048747.1:0-11375 GCA_004027295.1 Dolichotis patagonum
TCCCCACCCTCACCCTGCCCCCACTGTAAGAGACTGGCTTATTTGGAGACTGGCTGTGATGATAACTATGGAAGTAAAATGCAATTGGATGCCTGCAGTGCTTTAGTGTTTCACTAACATTGCAGGTCTAGGGCCAGTGGTCTGATCATGGCTTCAGAGGATAGTGGAACACAGTGTGGCATCTAGTGGGGGGGATCTCCTTCTGAGAGTGCTAGCCATTGCTGATTCCCTATGGTCTTGTTTTGGAAGTCCTGTATCATTTCCATTGTTTTGTTGGGTTGGGTTTTATTTTGTTTTATTTTATTTGATTATGTCAAATCTGATAGCAAGAGCTGCTATTTCAAAAGCAGCAAGATATATTATGGTAGCAATTTTGGATTTACTACTGGCTTATTTTGAAGTCCTTTATTGCATTCATTGTTTTGTTTTATTATTTCTATTTTATTCTGTTCTGTTTGATTTTTATTATGTCCAAAGGTATCTGCAGCTATTTTGAAGATATCAAAAGGCATTATGGTAACTATTGTTGATTTCATAATGTTTTGAAGTCCTGCATCTCTTACACTGGTTTGTTTTGATTGGTTTTATTGTTTTATCCTCTTTAAAATAAAAAAAAACTAAAAAAATTAAAATTACATTTGTTCATATGAATAGGCACAGATCAAATTAAAATCTAGAGTGGTAATTCTTAATCTTTTCTGAGATTACCCAATATATTTGTCTTAAAAGTAGCCCTTGAGTGGAATAATGGATGTATATTTCTTGACTGTGAAGTTGATTTTGGAACCAAATACATCAAAATCAGCTAGAGAGCTCCTCAAAAAGTACTGCTGGGTTCTAACTCCAGTGCTCCTGATTCAGTGGACTAGAGTGGGCACAGTTGGTTCTAGCACCACATTTTCAGAAATTGTACTGTAAAAGATGACTGTGGACTTGGACTCAAGGACTGCAGGAGTGACCAGCCTCAGCTTTTAGGTCTTATCTTGCAACAGTGAGTAGACTCAGCCCGTGTACCATTCATTATATCCTTTAGTTGAGGTTCTGCCTTTGCCTCTACCAGGCGCTCAAGAGACTTTGCCAACTAGGAACTTCTTTCATGCTTTTTTATTTATTTGTTCTGTGCTTGCTATACATAAGTGAGGTAAGGTCTATGTTTATGAATCCTACAGAAGACTTTTTGCCTTGACCTAAATCCCGGTCAAGACAGGAGATTTGTTTTGTTGTTGTGGTTTTCAATCTCCCTTGGCCAGTAGAGATAATTTTTTCTGGCTCCATTTCTTTCTCTATGGAAGTTGAACATCTTCAGGGATGTACATGGCATGCGTGTGTTTAGTTTTTTCTTTATTTCTTCTATCACTTTTGTTTAACTCTGTATTTTATTTTTTTTTTTAAAAATCTAATTTCCCAACATGATTGCTTAGCGTATTGACTTTTTGGCCTTGCATATTGTCTAAAGCATTTAGGTTGGCATTTAAATTTTATCCTTTTACCTAGAGTGGACTTAATCCTTAGTCTTCTTTTTTCAGGTATCTATTAAAATACAGTTCCTTGAGAAGATACCCAAGGGCACCCAAAACCATTAGAGCTTGCTGTGCTCCCTGGCGTTCGCATTCCTGGTTGTTATTGTTTCTGATCCTAGGAAATTTCTTCTTTTTCTCACCATTTCAGCTTCACAGTCACAAGTCTTCTTGTAAAGTTGCTGACTCAGTTCTGGGTGTTTGGCAGTAAGAGGCTTTTCAATATTTTGTCATATTGCTGAAATTAAAAGTCTAGGAGTAATAGACAATGATAATAAAATGAAGCCCTTAGCTCAATGTCTGCCAGATAAGAAATTCTTGGTGAAGATTAGCTGCCACAGTAATCATTATTATGTTTGCTTATCTAAATCTAGATGGCCTACTCTGCCAATTACTAGGGGAGAGTGACTGAGATAAAAAATGAAGTACAATGGGAAGCAAATCCTGCCATAGTGGAAGGAAGGAAGAATTGTTAAATTCAAATTTTAACAAAGACTGTGCTAACAGGTCAAGGATATACTATATGTTATCAGAATAGACCCAGAAACCTGACACAATCAGGAGAAAATATTTTACAGAGGGAAAATCTTGGAATCAAGTTGGGGCTACCATATAAGGCTGCTGGGAGTTGGCAAACACAACTCTAGGGCCAGTATGAAATACCCCAAAATGTCACATTCCACCAAGAGATACTTGGGTGTGAATTTTGGCAAAAGGAGGCTAGGATATGGAAATGAGCCAGAAGCTTTTAAAGGTAGTTATTAAGAGTATCTTTGCTGCCTCATAGGTTTGTACCTTATGCTAAAAATAAAGCAGTACTAGAAAGGAAAGCTTAGTGTAGTTTCCTAATTGCTTCCTACTGACATTGCTTTTTCTCAAAGGTCTGGGAGTACCATAATGAATCAACTGGATAAAACTACATTCTATTTAGTCCCTCTAGCTAATCTGAGGCAGAAGAGCCAAGTATAGTACTGATTTTCCAACAATGGTGCTGTGTGGCGCTCCTATCTTTTCCTTTTTTTCTCTTCTCTTATCCCTTCTCTCCTGACTATACTTTCTCACATCTTCTAGCAGTGAACAACGGCCACTTCCTGCATGGCACCATGCCATATGGCCAGATAGACAGTTCTCTAGGCCTGAATCTCTTTAGCACTGCTTGAGTTTAAGGTGGAGGCCATAGCTCTGAGGAGCTGGACTGGGCCCTATCTTCAGAGCTGAAGTAAAAGCAAACTATCAAGATGGTGGAATGGAGAAACAGGTTGGGCCTGTCCTCATCATCACGTGGAAGCCAGTTATTATAAGGGCGCAAGGTCAGAACAAGCAGTAATGGAAAGACTGAGTCATCCTGGCTGCTTCACAGGCTTCTTGGGTTTCCTGTGTGGGGACAAGATGGGCTCACAGTTGACAGGGTGATAGCAGGAAGCAGATGACAGAGACAAGACAATACAGAGATGAGAGGGATGCAGAGGGCTTTAGCTTTCCAGTTGGGGCATTGTGATTCTTTCTTCTGCCTGACCTGGGTTAAGAGGCCTTGGTCTCCCCTACTGAATACTTCCTCCAACTAGAGTGAGAGGAACTCTCAGAGAGAGGCCCATGCTTTCATAAACTACCACTGTGATTCAGCTGCACCTGGCCTTTGGTTCACCTTGGGGAATGTGCCTGTCTGTAAAGTAAAGCCTTTGAGAAAGATGACAGATAGCGCCAGGTCATTTCTGGGAGACAAATGGAGAACTGTTGTTCCAAATCCAATGAGCATTTGCTAAAGAGCCAGAAAATGAGGAAGAGTACAATGTGGGTAAGATAAAAATACTTCAAGATGTTTGACCATGTCTGAGTTGCCAAGATTAATCCACTGATATCTTTTCTTTTGAGCTACTGAGGATGAGAGTCAGTTGATTTTACAGTTATGTGACCTACACTTGAAGCTCTACATTGACCTCATAAATACAGAGGCCAATCCAGAAGTCACCTCACAGAAGGGTGTGGCCATCCTGTGATGACCTTGGACTGGATGGTTTTAGCACAGTCTTACAAGTAAAATACCTACATAACTCACAAATGCAATCACTGCTGCTTACATGCCTCTTTGGATTTTTTTCAATAACTTAATGGGAGTTGCACAGGCATTAGGTTCTCCAGTCATTCTATTCCAACCTTTGAAGATCATGATGGTGGCACATGGACCGTGCAGGAAAGGAGATAGAAACAAGAAGACTAGGAATATGATCACTACTGAATGTCAACAGAGGCTTTAAATAGGGAGAAAACTATTTTGGTGTATTTAGTATCCAAAGATGGTGTTCATCAACAAAACTATCAGATTGCAAGTTAGTTGTATTGTCAAACAATACAGAGTAATTAAAATTTTTGAAGAGCGTATTACAAAGTAGACTACTGCCATATAGAAAGTATTTATTCTGAACTCAGTTCTTCACTCAAATTACTTCTCTTCTCATAACCTCATGGAGAAAAAAGACACTGTTATTATCTCTAATTTTGTAGATGAGGAAACTGAGACTGAAAGAGGTCACAAACAGCTAGTAATCAGAGCTAGAACTGGAACCCAGAGTTCAGCACCCAGGGTATTAATCCTGATTCTAAACCACCTTACAGCATGCCTAGTAGGTAGGAACTAATAGCTAATTTCACAAAGCAGGACATTTTAGTTTATACTAGATTGAACTGTGTAAAACCTTGAACCACCAATCTGCTCAGAGATAAGACCACAGAATAAAACAGAGGCAAAATATGTACACTATAATTACATAGGGCACCAGGATGATCAAAGCCCAGTGACAGGCTAGAACCATGAGGCATGTTGGCTTTTATTAGATGTACAGTGTGACTGGTGGGGGTGTGCTTATGGGCTGCAGGAAGTGAGGGGGGTGAACTGCTGATGCAGTCAAGGTTCAATAACTGAGGAACAATGCATTTTTGGAAAAGCACATAGGAAGAGATCAGAGTTAACTAGTAACCTTATTATCTGTTAACAGCAGCTACTGAGCTTGATGGAATTCGTGCAAGTCAAAGTCCTTGCCATATTATTTTGCTTTGAGGTGCCAGAACCTCACAGACTGTTTACTAGTCTCAGCTCTGGCCATTGGCTTAAAGATTAATCTGTCCTTAAACCAGCCGCAGGTTTCACCAAAGTTATAAGGGCCCAAAACAGACTGTTTATTTTTAAGCCAATTTATTAATATTACTTATTGCCTTCTATGTACTACATCAACCTGGTCCTCATCACATATTATTATCTTTTACTTATAAAAATGACAATTTAATGTAACAACCCAATAAATACTAAGTGAAGCAAGACTGTCTTCACTCATGTGTCCTCCTGACGTTTCATCTACTCTATTTAATCTGGGAGTCATTGTCTAAATGATTCCCACTTGTCTAAAGATTGCCACTTTTTGGGGTTTCACATTATGTAGGGATGTGAGGATGCTGTCACAAAGATGCCCTTGCCTTTGTACAGGGCTCCGTTAGAGAAGTTTTAGAACAGAACAGGAGAAGCTTCCAGAATAAAGGGGCAGCTCAAATGTCTGAATGAAGAAGAGCTGTTTCTGCAGAGATCCTTAGGCAGTTGGTCTTGGCTAATGCATAGGCTTTTGACTGAGGAGTTGGGAGAAACTGTGGGAGTTGATCACAAAGTGTCTGGAAGTGTTGCAGAGGTTGAATGCCCTTCTAGAGCAGCACCAAGCTATTTTAAACTCTGATATGACAGGTTCAGATGTCTGTTTGGAAGATCTTCCTGTATGTGCATGCAGGCTGGGTTAGAAGGGCATGCCTAGAAGCAGGGGGACAAGTTATAAGAAATCCAAGCAAGACATGATGAGTGCTTCACTGAAGTGGCAGAGGGGACCAAAGGTAGGGATGACAAGACCATTTAGGAGGTAGAACTGACAGGTCTTGGAGACCGATTGGAATCAGGCATTCTACAAATAATGAATGTGTTCGAAATTTATGAATAGAATCTAAGTCCTGGCAAATCTTTTAGAGAGTATCACTCAGACTCCTCGCTGCAGTTTGGATCTGAAACATCCCCCACAGGCGATGTGCTGAAAGCTTACTGGCCAGCCTGTGATACTACTGGGAGGTGGTGGAACCTCTAGTAGGTGTGGGCTAGTGGAAGGAAGTTAGGTGACTGGGAAACAGGCCATTGAAAGGACATTAGAGCCCTGGCCCCTTCCTGTCTCGCCTTTTGTTTCCTTAGTACCACACTGTGAACAAACCTATTTTGCTACTTGCTTCCACCACCATGATGTACTGTGGCATCACAGTTCCAAAGTAACCAGGCCAAATGACCGTGGACTGAAAGCTCTGAAACTATGAGCCATAATAAATCATTACTGGGGAAGTCTCCCCACTCTGGACAGGGCTGGCACACTGCAGCCTAGACCGAACAGACATGCTGGTGGGCACCCGTTGCCACTAGTGACTGCCATGTTATGTGGGTTGTCAAATCCATCATCATCCCTTATTTTGTCATCACCTTTGCCTTTTTATCAAGGGACAAGCTAGCTAACCAATTTATTTGTGTAAGAAAGATGTGTACATTTTGAATTTTTAGCTATTTAAAGGAGAACCCTTTGGAGTAGCCCTAAATCCTTGGGAGGGAAGGAATTTGGGGGGCTAGACTCCAAGGATGGGTTTTGCTGGATGATATTGAAAGCCCAGGAGAAAAGAAGAAGGTTTGCGAATAGCTTGGGCAGGGTCTTGGTACTTATTTGATGTCTGGAAGAGAAGACAGAACTAGCTTCTCTAGAAACCTCCTGAATCATGCACTGTGCAACCCCTCTGCATTCTGAAGCCTCTGTGCAGATTAGTCATCCTGGGTCTATGCAAACCATTCCCTTCCCTCAGGCAGGATCTGCAGTATTCCAGCCTCCCTGTAGGAAGCATTAGGAGAGGTTGTGCATTGTTTTGTCTGCCAATTTAGTGTAATACAATAGAAAAGTCATTTTGTATATAACTGGGGAACAATTCTAGGGACATTTCTTAAGGTGACTAAGGCTGATTCAAATCCCAGTCTCTTGGAAGAAATATAATCTGCGTGTGAAATGAAACACACACAAATAGCCACCCACATCTTCCTTGTTGGAAAATGAGTTTAAATGATGTTATGCTATAACTAGGCATTTCCTTCAGCCAGTGAGCAAAAGCAAATTTCTAAGAAATAGACAAAAACAAAGTGAAGCCCATGTAAAAGCGGTCCCTGGAAACCTTTATGTCTTCTCCTTCATCATGGTCTATATAGCCTAGTTTGGATTTTCAGAGTTTGAAAATAGAAAGACTTTTAAATCAACTCTCCCAGCAGTCTAGCAGAAAGATTTCGCCTGGAAAGACAGCTGCATTAATCAATAGCTTTCAAAGTAGCCAGACTCCAGCAATAATCAGGAAAGACATCTGTCTGTGATGCTGAACTGCTTGATGGGAGCAGAAAACAACATCAACAGCCAAATTAAATCATTCCAAAAATCTGTGTTGGAAATGCCTCATGGGCCATGGTGCTCATAATTTAGATTTCTATCAAATGACATAATTGAACTGCTATCAATTTTCAAATTTCACTTTTTCTGTGCATGTCTTTGTTTCACCCTTTTGACACAGAAAAATACTGTTCTTCATGTATTTTGTAAGTGTACCTAGAGTCACAAGTCTTCAGAAACCCAGACCCTCAACAAGTAAAGGAAAAGTGATTTGCTTATACCATAATATGGGCTTGATCTGTTGTTTCCCATGGGGCTCTATGTTCCCCAAGTTAGAACCTTAGAGAATAACTAATGCCCTAGGAAGGAGGATTTATTTTCTCTGGTACAAATGAAGGGCACCCTCACATCCCCAAGGGCCACCTCTGTCCCTCCAGCCTTTGCTGCTGCAGATACTCCAGAAATAGACAACTTGCAGTTATCTGTATTTTTCCTTCAAATAATGAAATAAGCAATCATTGAGTGTAGCCGAAAAACCTATTTTAAGACATTGCAGGCTAAAATACGTTCTGTTTATTGATCTGGAAAAACAGCCATCAAAAATAACAGTGTTTCTGTGAGAAATTGCTTCCTGGGTTCAAAATGATGCATAAATATGATCTGGAACCCCATTTACTTAAAAGTTAAAGGATGTCCTTACTGACACACATGTAGATGTGTATAATGTGGTATTCAGCTTCCTGAGACAATCGGCTAGATGCCTCCCCAATTCTATAGGAATCCAATATGGGCTGAGCATATCGCCTTTCCAAGTAGAGATTCTTTTTCAGAACCTTCATTGTAGCTTGGTGTGGCTAGATGATCACCTTAAAATTGACAGTGTGCATATGTGCTAATCATTACAGGAAGTTTGGATGGGAAGTCCATTGATTTCTCTTCCTCTTCCCTTCTTTCATCTTGCTGCTGGGAATGTGTATGTTTCTTTCTTAGCTCATGGGGCCAAAGCCATCTATGGCAGGGTTCCTGGGTCATCCAGTCCTGAATGCCTTTTTTGGATGATGAAATAAGGAAAATAGACTGTCATCTTGTTTATGCTACTGTCATTTGGGGGTTTTCTGTCACTTACAGAGGAACCCAATTTCATGAATAAGCTCTTATGATTACATCTTAATAGTGATGCATTTAGTTGGCTATTTTGGTATCAACTCAGAACCTAGACTAAGGTAACTTTGGAGATTAGCCTTGTAACCTTATGTGAGTGTGCACCTCACTTTTTAGTATAAAGCAGCTCAGTTAGTGAAGACTTCGATTCACACGCCTGTCTAATACCTTTTTCTGCTATCAGTGCCTTCCCATGGCTAGCAAGCCTGGAAGGAATCAATTTGGCAAGTATATTCAGTCTTTTGAACTCATCCTCAAAGTCAGTATTACCAAAAATATGACACCTGATTACTCTCCCCCTGTGGCTGTATTTGAGGGACCAATCTGATTGAAGGTAGAATACAATTATCAGACTTTGCAGACCAAACCTCACTTATATATATATATATATATATATATATATATATATTTTAAATATTCTCCATGTATTGGAGAGCTATTTCTGGCACTGGCAGGTCTAGAATGGCCTCACATAGCCAGTGGTTGTCTGGCTGTCAGCTGAGTTAGTAGGTGGCTGAGCCACGTGTCTTTCATTATCCAGCCGGCTGGCCTGGGTTTGTTTATACAGCAGTGGCCTGGTTTCAGGAGAGGGAACCATGCAAGGTCTCTGGAGGCCTGAGCCCAGAACCAGCACATCATCACTCCTATCACAGTCCATGCCAAAGCAGGTCACAAGGGTAGGCCACATTCAAGGAGGGAGAAATAGACTCCACTCCTCCTTGACTGAAGAAGCTGGCATCGCGGTGCAGAGGCTGTGGCTCCAAGGAGGGGTGCAGAGTTATAGCCGATTTTGTAACTAACTTTATGACTCTTGTGTGAAAACTCTTTAATCATGCTGATTAATCAGGATGGGAAGTCTCAAGAGGCCAAATTGACTCCTTTGTGGATTAGTGAGAAGAGAGGAGCTGGGGTTTCCTAGTCAAACAATCAGGAGGTTGTAGATTTTACTCTCAGATTATTCATCAAATCTCTATGATCCTCTTGTAACTCATCATCTAATTTAGTCTCTTTTTATCTCAAACCACGCCAGCCATAGCATGACAAGCTGGAGACCTATGTGAGAGAGATGGTAATTAAAGTAGTCTTTGCCTCCAAACCCCATTCCTCCTTCATGTAGAATTGATGAAACTCTGGGGTCTGTGCAGGGATGCAAGGAGTGAGACTCAGTTTAAGGGGGTGAGTAAGGATGGAGAAGCTGCTAGAGAGTGAAGCAGCTGAGAGAGAGCAGGGCATCATAGTAGGTGCAGATAGCAAAGGCACAACGCCTTCTCACTGGAGCCATAGTCGAAGTGACATTGGCAAACGCCCCACTGTGCTCTTTCTTGACAATCCACAAGTCACCACCTGCTCCATCTCTAATAGGCCACACTGTGTCTCCAGCTGCTGTTAAGACCAAGCCACACAGATCCTCTGCCCTGGCTACCTTGGAGCCCCTGTGTCTGTTCACCTGCACACAGACAAGAGTTCTCTTGCCCCAGGCTGACATTTACAGTGTTCTCCACCATCTAGACACCGGCTTCTGGGTGACTCACAGTGAGTCTGAAGCTTCAAGTCCTACTTTTAGGTCTTCATGTCTTTTGTATTCTCCTTTTCTCTCAAGAAATGTGGAAAAGACGAAAAAGAAGGGGTAAAAGAGCTTCTCTAAAGATGGAGGGTATTTGAGAGACTGAACTATACACTTCCCATCTAACTCTTATTTTTAAAAAGCATTTTTCTACAGTTAAATTGGATTGCTTAAGAATGTTTCAAAAGTTACTTTTCAAGATATCTCATGTACTTTGATTTAATATTTTCAGCTCTACTTCTTTATTAATATCATTGACACAGGATTTTGGAAACTCAGGAACAGTTAATCAGTAGTATTTTTCTCTCACAATGGCCCAGTTACAGGTTAAAATAAAAAGGAAAAGTGGGACATTTATATCTTAATCATTTGAAACAATATCAAAAATAAAAAAACAAGTTAACTATTCAAAAGCAATATTTGTTTCAATTCTTTTATCACTCAGGTTACAGATGTCATGGTTTATGTCAGTGGCCCCCAGGCCTCATGTATTTGCATTGTACATTTGTGACTGGTTCATTGTCTAGTGCTTGGATTGATGGTGTCAGTGCTGCACCCTCCTAGGGGGTGGAGCCAGTATGTGATACAATGGTAGGAAGAAGTTGTGTCTCTCTCTTGCTGGTTTCCACCTTGCTGTTTGCAGCCGCCATGAACTGTGGCCCTTCCATGCCACCCTGCCTTGGAGCCAACAGAGTATGGACTGAAACCTCCAAAACCTGTAAGACATAAACCTTTCCTTTCCCAACTTTGGGCAATCAGGTATTTTGTCTCAGTGATGAGTAAAAAGTAACTAAGACAAAATTTGGTACCAAGGAGTGGGGTCATTGCTGTGACTATACCTGACCATGTTTTTCGAGAGGCTTTGGAAATGGCTTGTGAGCAGAGTTTCGAAAGGTTCGGCCATGTCCTCTGGATGCACAGAGCTGGAGCAACTGAGGCTGTTCTGTAGAGGAGATTCTGGTCAGAGCTCAGGAGGCCAGAAGGCTGATAGAAAGCCTAATAGTAAAGACCAGGCTTGCGAGGTTTCTGCTGGGAAGGAGGACTGTATTGGTTGTTGGACTCCCTATGATGTGTGTTATGGCTTGGCAAAAAGTTTGTCTGCATTTTGCTCATGCCCAGAGACTTTGCCTGAGACTGAGATTAAGGATAATGGATTGATTGAGCTGGCAAAGGAAATTTCAAGGCAGTCAAATGTTGAAGCTGTGGCATGGCTATTGGGGGCTTTTAGCCAGGTCTATGTTGCAAATCAAGAGCAAAGAGCCCAGCAGGATAATTTAAAACACTGTGAGTTTGGCCAGAGGGGAAACTCCAGTAAAGCTGTGGATTGTAAAGATAGTGCTGAGACTTTGATTGCTGAGAGGAAACAGAGAGATAAGAAAGATGGCCACCGGGCATCCCAGGAACCAGTGGGTCTCCACCCTGGGTCTCCACCCCTAGCGCAGCCCCGAAACTCTAAAAGTGAAAGAATTTTCTCAGATGAGAAAGCTTCAGAGCACCATGCTCCAAAATGGCACGGGAGGCCACATGAGGTTCCAGAATGGTGGCAACATAGAAAAGCTTTTCTTCACAATTGGGTTCACAGAGCCCAGTGATCTAGGCAATCGACCCCTATAGCCAAGAGAGAGAAAAGCCTGACTACTGGTCCAACTGGCAGCAAGCCTTGGCAGCATCCACATGGTGCTGATTTTAGGTGCAAGGAAA
>PVJX010048748.1:0-11355 GCA_004027295.1 Dolichotis patagonum
GAGGGATTCTATCTGTTTGCTTTGTTCCTCTAATTTTTTAGCTGTGTTTTCACTAGATGTGTTCACTATTTCTTTCACTATTTTTATCAATTCTTCTTTTACCTGGGCAAGTATTTCTGATTTGAATTTCTCCATAGCTTTCCCTATTTGCATATTTATTTCATTTGATATCATTTCAGACATTTCAGGTGTATGGCTTTTTTTTTTCTTCTAGGTACACGGCTTCTAAGCTTTCTTGGGGAGGCCTAGGGCTTTGAGCCTGCCTTTGGTCTTTCCTTTTGTAATTTTTCTATATTTCCTTGCTCTGAGCAGTGTTCCAAAGCTTTCTCTGCATGTGTGGCAAATTACCTCTTGCACCCTCAGTTCCTGGAGGGGCAGGTGCTTCCCCACAGGCTCTTGGCTTCCTCACAGGATCCTAACTCCCCTCTGTGGGCTCCTGGCTCCCTAAGTGGTAAGGCAAATGATGGGTGTGGTCAACCCAGAGCCTGTGTAATCTCAGGCAGACCAGGCCACCATGCGTTGTCCCAGGCAGGTCTCCAGGAGGTTCCCTGCAAGTGAAGGGTGGGCCTATAGGTCCCAAAGAGTTAGGCCAAAATGCTGGTTTCTGCAAAGTTCCTCAAACAGACCTGGCCAGTATGCCAGTCTCCACAATATTCCCAATCCAAATAGCCCGGGCCACTCTGCGGGTCCGAGAGGTTCGGGTCCCAAAGAGACAGGTCGCGATGCTGGTCTCTGCAAGATTTCCTGGGGGTGAAGGGCGGGGCTACGGGCCCAAACAGACCTGGCCCAGATGCCGGTCTCCGGGCAGTTCCCTGCAGATGAAGGGTGGGCCTACCAGTCCCTAACAGTCGTGCTGAGTTGCCGGTCTGTGCAGACTTTCAATCCAAACAGCCCGGGCCACTCTGCCGCTATATCTTCTTGGTTGAGCTTTGGTAGTTCCTATGTTTCTAGAAATCTGTCCATTCCCTCTTTGTTTTCCTCTCTATGTGAGTAGAGATTTTCAAAGTAGATATTCATGATCTTTTGATTTTTCCAGGGATCTGTGGTAATTTCCCCTTTTTCAGTCCTGATTGCATGAATCTGGGATTTTTTCTTTCTTTTTCTTCCTAAGGTTTGCTAGAGGTTTGTCAATTTTGTTTATTCTCTCAAAAAACAAGCTTTTGGATTAATTAATTCTTTGTATTGTTTTTTAATTTCAATTGCATTGATTTCTGCTGTAATCTTTACAATTTCCTCTCTTCTATGATCTTTAGATTTAACTTGTTTTTCTTTTTCTAGAAGCTTCAGATGAAGCATTAGATTGTTTATGTGTGCTCATTCTGTTTTCTTGATATGACAATCTATTGCTATATATTTCCCTATTAAGACTGCTTTCATTGTATTCCACAGATTACAGTATGTTGTGTCTACATTTTCATTGAATTTTAGGTATTGCTTTATTTCTTCTTTAATTTCCTCTGTAGCCCACTGGTTGTTCAAAAGGTTGTTATTTAATTTCCATGTATTTATGCCAGTTTTGCAATCTCTTTTGCAATTAATTTCCAGTTTCAGTGCACTATGGTCAGATAGTATGCATGGGAAAATTTCAATACCTTTGCACTTACTTAAGGTTTTATGGGATAATATATGGTCTATTTGGAGAGTGTCCCATGGGCAGCTGAGAAGAATGTGTATTCTGATGTGGTTGGGTGGAACACTCTGTATATATCTACTAGTCCAACTGCTCACGGGTATGATTCACTTCTATTATTTCTTTGCTGATTTTTTTTTGTCTAGTTGATCTATCTCTTTGTGACAGTGGGCTGTTAAGGTCACCTGTAATAATTGTGTTCTTGTGTATTTTGTTTTTCATGTCTTTTAGTATCTGTCTTATATAGTTGAGTGCTGTTGTGTTTAGTGCATATATATTTATAATTCCTCTTGAATTTTTCCACTTATGAGTATGTAGTGACCTTTTCTCTTTTAATCATTTTAGGTTTGAAGTGCTCATTGTCTGCAAATAGAATAGTTACCCCTGCTTTTTTCTGGATTCCCATTGCATGGAATACTGTTTTCCATCCTTTGACTTTTAATCTATGAGTTTCTTTTTGAGTCAGATGAGTTTTTTGTATACAGCATATTGTGGGATCCTGTTTCTAGATCCATTCTGTCAACCTATTTCTTTTGATATGTGAATTGAGCCCATTCACATGTATGGATATCACTGATACGTACTGGCTTGACTTTTCCATGTTGTGTTACTGTTGTAACTTTGATAGGTGAGTTGTGTGTTTTCTCTAATGGCTTTTAGTATTCTGTTTTTATGCTGTATGTCTGAGATCTTAATTATTATATGTCTGGGTCGAGGTTTGTGTTGTTTATTACTGTGTGGCATTCTATATGCATCATTTATTTGTATATCTCACTTTCCCCCCATGTTTGTGAAATTTTCTACCATTATTTATTAAAAAGCTTAGCTATATCCTTTGCATTGTCTCCTGCATCCTCAGTAATGCCTATTACTCTAATGTTGTTTCTCCTAACATCATCTTGTAGCTGTTGTATTGTCATTTCATGCTGCTTTCTTGTTTTTATAAGTTCTACCCTTTCAAGATCACTACCTTAAATCCTTTCCTCAAGGTCCAAGATTTTATCCTCAGCTTCATTTAAATGGCTTGGCAGGCTTTCAATACAATTTTTTGTTTCTTGCATATCTCTTTCAATTCGTTTCATACATTCTGCTTGTTTGCTGCATTGTTCATTCAAAGTTTCAATCAGTTTTCCATGCTCCTGTAGTTTCTTATCTATTTCTTCTCTGGCTATGTTGAGCATCTCATTTACTAAGGTTGTTACTTTTGTCTTTACATAAGACATTATTTCTAATTTGAGTTCCTCTACAGCCTCATGGATTTGTTTCTTTACTTCATTTGCTATCTTTTCAGAGATTTCTGGTGAATGAATTTTAGGGTCCTCTATTTCATTATCACCTGCCCTTGCCCCTGATGGACTAGATGTTCAAGATTGCATTTTGCCTTTTTGTTTAGTCATTTTCACCTTTTAGGTAAATTTCTGGTCTTTCTATTCAAACAGCCACAAGTTTCTGTAGTGTGTGTTTCAGGGTCCTACTGTTTGGTTGATGTTTGTCAAAATGCTAGGTACCACAAGGAAGAGGAGATCCAGTCTCCTGAATTCCTCCTGCCATGCCTGTTGGGTGTGTCCTATATTCTTAGCCCAGAAGTATTGATGTAGGGCAGTTCTTAGTTCCTACTGTTGTTATATCTTCAGGTTGTGGCAGGTCACCAGGTCTCCCAGGCTAGAGTGTTTTTGTCAGCTGAGGCACTACTGTGTCACTGGGGGTCTCATAAGTTCTTTTAATTTCCTCTAAATTGGAGTGGGGCAATATTGGCACACTCCTCAACCTGTCTGATGTTCTCTGTGTGAGGGTAGGGGGTTACCTACTCTCTTACCAGGTTAGCCAAGGTCTTACACTTGGAGGGAGTTTCACTTCCACCTCTATTTACCCAATGCAGACCTCTATTTTCTGGGGCAAACTCACCACACTGATTGAAGCTTGATGAGTTCTTCTGTTTGGGTGAGGAGTTCTTGAGCCTCTCATTGAGCCTCTCATTGAGTGGAGCTCATGGTAGTCCACTGCAGTCCAAAGATCCTGTTGGAAGGGTGGTTCCAGTAGAAGTGGTCCCAGGCAACTCAGGCCTGTGGCAGGCTTCCTAGATGTTCCTGGAAGAGAGGCGGGCTCAGCAGCTGCAGACCCAGGCACCTCAGGCCCTCTGCCACTGGTCCCCACAATGTTCCCTGAGGGAAAATGGTGGGCCTAGCTCTCCTGATCAGCTCCGCTCTCAACTGCCAGGCCTGCAATGTTCCCAGTCCCAAACAGCTGTTTTTACATTATATTTTGAA
The DNA here is from genome assembly GCA_004027295.1 of Dolichotis patagonum. Lineage (NCBI taxonomy): Eukaryota > Metazoa > Chordata > Mammalia > Rodentia > Caviidae > Dolichotis > Dolichotis patagonum. The sequence continues at coordinate 3,898 of PVJX010048748.1, forward strand.
TTGGGAAACTCAAGAACTTACCAGCAATGAGAGGTTCTTTGTTAACTGAACATTCATGGGCCAATAGCATTTTATTATAACAGGAAGATTTTGGGACTTACCTCTGTAAAGCTACACTTTCTAATCTTCACTGTTGTGCAAACATGCAATTAATGATATTTCTGGATCTGTATGTTCCCATGTGACTGCAGACTCCAGTGAAGCACAAGTTGAGCTTAAGTCTTGACGTAGTTATCAGCTCACATATATCAGAATGAAAGAATAAATTAATTTTATACTGAATAATATGTACAATGCATTCCAGTCTTCTAGTCTAAAACACTACCTGTCTTTTCCTTGTCCACCTGAAGCAAAATGTAATTTGCCCTTGAAAGAATCATTGCCAAATCTTTCACTGCTCATTTGTACTTCAAGTGCTCACTCATTCTTTTTCCTCAAACTACTAATCTATTACTTCCTTTCACTGACATATTTATGGAAACATAATACATGTATCACAAAATCCATGCTGACCCTTTCTTTGGAGTGCAGCACAGTCCAAAGGCTACAGATTGACCACCACAGTCCACCTATGGAGCATTTTTCATCAGTGCAAAAGGGAACACAGATGAAGTAGGAGTGATCCCATTTGCTAAATCCTTGGTCCACTACTGTGACACCTGATTTGACTGGGCTATTTCTAGAGGACCTGAGTCAGCCCTGCTTCCATAGTGGCCTGAATGAAATACCTGCTGTCCAGTTTCTGTATGTGTGCTACACATGTATTACTTTATTTGATCACTAAGCCAGGTCTTTGCAGGCAGGGAATATATATATATATATATATATATATATAGAGAGAGAGAGAGAGAGAGAGAGAGAGAGAGAGAGAGAGGAAAAAGAACAAGATCACACTCAAGTGTTTATTTATAATGTTAAAATGTTAAAAAAAATTATAATGAAAAGTTTCTGAACCCCTGGAATGGGCCAGTGATCATCAGGTTTGATCAATGATGCTCGTACTTTTGGAAACCTCTTTGTTAGAGACCCAGTTTTATTTGTCCTCCCTTTTTTGTCAAATAAAATCATTATGATATGGATTTATCCACTTTATTTAAACCTATTTTTCATGATTTTATTACCACATATTTACATACATAACTCATACATAGTGGGCATTAGTCCATATTTTTGCCTATCACTTCTTGGCTTTTTATTTCCCCTAATTCTCAGATCTACTTCCAGTCCTCACACAGTTCGTCTCCTCATTTCCTATCATTATCACTTACTTTGGTCTTTAAATTACTCATCCTTTCAATTTCTAAAAACTATGTGTTACTTAATCTTCTTTCACCTTTCACCTTAATCTTCTTCACTTTCACCTTAATCTTCGATTTTTTGCCAAATCTGACATCCTAAACCAACTTTCACCTCTAGTCCAAGGTCAAAAGGTCCATGAACAGAAGTTTTTTGAACAAATTCAGGATATTGCAGCTCTATGAAAGCACAACTAAAAACAACATGCAAAGACTTCCAGAACTACTTCAGAAGTGTGTGTTCCATGTTTGAGGGTGTATTTTGAGAGAGTTTAAAGTAATTTGTATTTTACTATAATACATACTTGAAACTTTAAACATTTACCTTATTGTAGAAAAAAGCTTGTAGCTTCAGTGTATTCACAGGTTTAAAAAATTTCAGTGCATGCTCTTCCAGAAAGTCACACCTTTCTGCTCATAGCTGAGGATGTGGCAGCTTTCACATTCACCAATTAGAGTGTGTATGTGCATGTGTAGAGAAATACAAATCACAAGGCAAAAAGTGCTATGTCCATGTTTTCTTTTCACTGCTATATTATGAAAATTGAAGATTTTCTTTTCCAAAATCAGACTGAGCAGATAATTTATCACATTGTATGTGTGTACTGTTATTCTCATATTTCTTTTAATAATATTTGGACAAACTGTGAGTGTGTGTTTCACTTAAAACAATCACAACAAGAAACTCACAGCAAGTAACCAGGTGTGTAGTAAGACACTGAAATGCACTATGACTTATCCTTTCAATTCTAGTCATATCAAAGAAGAAAATTGGGTTGGCATTATGCATATTCATGGTTAAAGTCATTGGCAATCTCTTCTTCCATCTAATTTGTATATTTTTTGAAAAGTTAATTGTATTTACAAATTTCTCACTAATCTATTTGGCAAATTCTATGAAATTCTACCTTTTTTCTATTATTTTCTTTTTAAGTACTGTTTTTAAAATTGCTTTTGGATTTTCAGTAATACACAAGGAAGTATTTATTTTATGTTTCATGCAATGTGTAATTTACTGATGCTGAGGATACAGAAATTTAGGTATTCCTCTGCTTGATTTTGAAATAATGCAATGACTTTTCTCCACTCTCTTGCCTTGCACATGAAGAGAGATCAGTGCTATAGCTTCTTGAAGGTTACCTGTGTCCACATTTGTTGAGGGGATTTCAGTGTGAGGGCTGGACTGGTGTTGCAAAAAACTTCATCACTTTGAATGAGTCATTTACACTCCTTATTATTCATCGTTCCTGAATGTCTTGTTGTGATCTTGTCTCAATCTCTTCTGGTTATTTGTGCTTGTATTTATCAACTGTCTGCCCACATACATTTTAAAATTTGCATATTTTGAGAGATTTGCACAGTTTCTATCCCAGGAACTATTACAGGTTTCTTTACCCTGCAGCCTGTGTGTATCCCCCTCTTATGTTGCTATATCACCTTCCTATTTAGAATCTGCAGCAACTTGATAAATGAGGAAGTTTTGTTTCTGACACCATCTTTCCATTGTTTCCCTTCTTACTTGTACTTTTGCTCCATGAATGCCACTGAAGCTCTTAATATACTCATTTAGTAATTTTTTCTTTGTGCTCTGGATCTCTATTTTTTGTCTTATTATTTTACTAGACACATTACCAAATATTTTTTGAATACCTAAATTTGAAGGTAATATGAGATGCTTTACCAAAGTCTTCTGTGTTTTTTAGTAGCAGGAAAATATAAACAGAAGTCACTGTTGGTTAGATAAGCACCTTTAAACATATAATGGCAGGAGAACTGTTGCACAAGCCATGATAAAAGTGCTGTGATGAAAGACACAGATATGGGACATGGTGTGTAGATTAGGACACCAAAGGTGAGTTCAGCTCTCCCTGGTCTCCTTTGGCTGCCGCCCTCTTAGGCTAGGCCATGCCCAGCCTTTCATTTTCTCTACCTCCCCATCTCTTTTCTCCTACTACCCAACACTATCTGGTCCTCTCCTCCTCATCCTGAGATCTTCATCCATCCATGGAAGTTTCACCAAAGCCCAGCATTCTCTGTGGTGGTCATGGAGCTGAAGTACTGACAGCTTTCCTGGAGTGGCCCTGCTCAGCCAGGGTCACCCTTCTCTCCTCCCTGGTGCCTGTGCTCCCTGCCCACCCCAGGCTGCTCTGTAATGGCCCTCTATCAGTTATCTAAGAACATGTATTTATTTGATTTTACTTAAAAGCTTAACTTATCTAGTCATTGTATTCAATAAGTTAAAACTTTAACTTATCTAGTCATAGTATTCATAGTAGTCAAGTATTCATAGTATTCAATACTAGTCAAGTATTTTTAAAAAATATTTAAATTCTATTTATCCATTTCCCCTTTGATTTTCTCTTGCTTTTACCTGAATATACTCTCTTCCTAGTCTACTGTGGTGCTTTCACTTCATAAAGTGTTAGAAAAACCACTACACAAAGAAGTGGTCCACTTGTCTTGCATTGCTGGTCCACCTTCAGACAGTATCACCATGGTACTAAACTGCCACAGTACATTGTGTTCACTACTGCTAAGGCTTAGGCTTATGGTTCTCTTCCTTGTACAAGATGTGAGGTATTCAAGACAGTCCCAGATTTTATAATATCCTGTATAAAGTTTTTCAGTTTAGTTGCACAATGTCAGGAACACAATGTTAGGTAGATATTTTGAAAGTTGGATTAAAATTGATAATTGAGTGAAGGGGAAAGGGCCAGAGCTACAAAAGCTGAGCCCTTGGAAAGAGAGAAAAGAAATATTTAGTAGTTATGACATTTAGACCAGGGTAGACTTTCTTATTTCCAATATAATAGAACTTCAGTATCCTTTCAATAGCTAGAAGAAAAAACACATGATACATAGTCAACCTGAAACCAGCTGACCTGAATATTTTGCAATAAACTACAGGAAAGTTTTCACTCATAATTGAAGAATGATTTCAACTGAAAGCAGTAAATAGAGTGACAGAGTGAAATAAGTTTAAACTGATACTCAAGAAATATACCTTTTTGCTAGTAACAGAAAATCTCAATGAAAAAGAGAAAGAGATATAGAGAGATAGAGACAGAAAGAGAGAGAGAGAGAGAATTTAGAGATTGCTCTGATTTCTAGGAACAAACTGTGCAGTTTATGTTTTCTTCCCTGAGCTTGGGAAATTGGAATCTAGAAAGTCTTCACTGAATTCTCCATGTCACAATCAGAAATTGGATAAAATATCTTACTACATGGTATAATTTCAACCACTAAATTTTTTTTCTAAATTGAGAAAAATATAACTGAAAATTTAGCAAGAGCTAACTGCTATTAAAATATATTTCATGATTGTCTTTTACTAAAGAGCATTTGTGTGTCCTGAGATGTAAAAACAACAGAATATGTTTTGGAATTTTCATTTAATATATAAGAACTGTAAGGTCCTTTGGAAATATTGATCCATGTTATTAAAACTAATTTGTGTTTTCATCCAAAGATGACCCCCCTAATCTTCCAAATATATTCATACAATTAAGTCATAAAGTATCTTTAATAAACAGATAACAACAAAGCATACACAAAAAGACAAATACTATATGATAGCAGTTATACATAGAATTTAAAAAATGTTAAACACACAGTACTACACGGTAGAGTAGTAATTGTAGGAGGGGCTGAAGGAGGAAAAGAAAGATAACACAGCAAATGATAACTTATAGGACAATAGATTTTGGAGACCAGTTGTACATTATGGTGACATTAACTAATGAATATACATTGGATTATTCATACTTATTTAAAGTTTGGTCTCAGTGATCTCAAAACACTAATCTGTATCACTGTGAAAAACAGACATATTAGTTTGATGACTGTAGTAGTGTAGTTGTAGTGTACATGGGCATAAAATCAACATGCTGTGCATCTGAAATGCATAAAATGCATATTACTCCTTCATATCTCCACCAACCTGGAAAGCAACATAGACACCCAAACTGAGGACAATGTGACCTGGCAAATATTCCTAGAGTTTCAAAGTGCCACATTTTTCACAGGAGACTGAGGATCCACAGTAGAAAGACAAATTAGAAACTTGAAGATAATTATCATGGTATTTAGGAGGCAACTTCTCACTTCTTGACTATTGAAAATGTATTTAAGTCCTTGGCAACAAAGAAGAGCCCAGGCCAAGATGGATTTGCTGCAGAATTCTACAAGAAATACAAAGAAGATTTAGTGTCAATACTCCTCAAACTTTCCAATGAAATTGAAATGGAAGCAATTCTTCCTAAGTTATTCCTGGAAGCAAATATTAATCTATTACCAAAACCTGAGAAAGACCCAACTAAAAAAGAGAACTATAGGCCAATCTCTCTAATGAACATAGATGCAAAAATTCTCAATAAAATATTGGCAAACAGGATGCAGCAAATCATCAAGAAGATTATACACCATGACCAAGTGGGATTCATCCCAAGAATGCAGGGATGGTTCAACATATGTAAATCAATAAATGCAATCCACCATATCAATAGAGCCAAAAGGAAGAACCACATGATCATCTCTATAGATGCAGAAAAAGCTTTTGATAAAGTCCAACATTCATTCATGATAAGAAACTTACAGAGAATTGGAATAGATGGTCTTTATCTCAATATGAAAAAGGCCACCTATGACAAATCAACAGCCAGCGTAATATTAAATGACCAATAACTAAAAGCCTTTACCTTAAAATCAGGCACAAGACAAGGATGTCCCCTATCACTGCTCCTATTCAACATAGTACTGGAAATACTAGCCAGAGCAATAAGACAGGAAAGAGAAATAAAAAGAGTAAAGATAGGAAAAGAGGAAGTTAAATTATCATTATTTGCAGATGACATGACATTTTATCTAGAACACCCACAAAACTCCATTGAAAGACTCCTAGATGTAATAAATAATTTCAGCAATGTAGCTGGATACAAAGTCAATACTCAAAAATCAATAACATTCCTATACACTAACAACAAAGTCACTGAGAGAGAAATAGGAGAAGTCACACCCTTCACACTAGCACCCAAATAATGAAATACTTAGGAATTAATCTCATGAAAGAAGTAAAAGAGCTATACAGGGAATTTTTTTTTATTTAAAAGAGAATAAAACAAAAGGGGGCAGTACAGAGCAGATCAGAACAGGACAACAGGACAACATAGACAACACAGTACTTTACATTAAGTCAACTGGACATCAACATTATATATATAACACCATATCTCTTACTCTGCTATAGTTGAGCATAGTTTCAATTACAATAATATCAAACATAACACAATGGTATAAAGCCATGCATATAGTGAAAGAATTTCAGGGCTTTCTGAACCGAATAACAGAAAATGATCAATGGGTATTATAATATCTCATTTTTGATAAAAAAGAAAAAAATTTGTTTGAGCTATCACACATATTCAAATTCCAATAAGACACCATGTGGTAGACAGAACCAACGGTAATAGAACAAAAAAAGCATGGCAGGACTTCTAAGAAGGATAGTATTAAATCAGCAATAGCTGTCGTAATGCTTTCTTCAAAACAGCTGTTCATATCATTGCGTATGATATAGTCAAACAAAACAGGATAACACCATTCCAACTGATGATTTAAAACTTTGAAAGACTTCAAAGCTATGAGATGGGGCCTCATGCTTACCATAAAGTCTTATATACTCTTTTCAAATCTCATATTAGGGAGACTATATGATATTTACCCTTGTGAGTTTGGTTTATTTCACTTAAGAGAATGGTCTCAAGTCGTGTCCATTTATTTATAAATATCTCGATGTGATCATTCTTTATAGCTGAGTAGTAATCCATTGTATAAAAATGCCACAAATTTTTATCCATTCCTCAGTTGATGGGCACTTAGGTTGTTTCCAACATCTGGCTATTACAAATTGTGCGGCAAAAAACATGGGTGCACATAAATCACTGAGGTACGATGTTTTCAGTTCTTCTGGAAATATGCCTAGAAGCGGAATAGCTGGGTCAAATGGGACTTCCATACCCAGCTTTTTGAGGAATCTCCAGACTGACCTCCACAGTGGCTGCACCAGTCTACATTCCCACCAACAGTGCAGAAGAGTTCCTTTTTCCCCACAGCCTCTCCAACACTTGTTGTTGGTAGTGTTTTCTATCTTGGCCATTCTTTCTGG
>PVJX010048749.1:0-11356 GCA_004027295.1 Dolichotis patagonum
AGTGAGACAAATCTAAGCCACATAGTACTGTTGGGCGCTGCCTCCACTTTAGTCAACAGCGCGTGATGCTACACTTCATTACTTTATGCCCTGAGATTATTTTTCAACTGCAGTAAGAAGGTCAGGTAAATTTGTCAACATAATCAGCAGTAGCCGACAGACAGACAAGCCCTTGTACCTCCTGAGTGAACACACATTAGCTTCTCACTTAGGGGAAGCCCAGTGGGAGTCTGACTACTCTCCTTTATCTTTCAGCCAAGCTACCTGGGCCTCTGGGGTCTCTGCTGCCCAAGCAAGGCTTGGAGGAAGCACCGGGCTCACAGCCAATTGGCCCATGGACTTGGCCCTTAACTTAGGGAGAAGCTGGGGGGTATAGGGGAAAATGAACAAAAGTGAACCATAAATCAAGATACCCCCCCAATGAAATTTCTAAACAAAAATGTAATAGAATATTTCTGTGGTGTTGATTTAGGCAAAGATTTTTTTTTAAAATTTTAGTGATAGAAAGGTGACTTGGGTCAGCAGGGGTTTGGGGACACTGGGATGGTGTTTAATTTATGGAACTATTTTCTTTGTATAAGTTATACGCAATGAAACTATGGTGAAAAACCCATACTAGATATTTCTGCTCTCCAAATTCCCACTCTTGGTTCTTTCCTCACTATCCTTCCATTTGTTTGCTCCCCACTCGCTTCCTTCCCGGGCTTCTCTTACTTAAGCCCTAAAATTCCTCTTTGGTCTCATGCTGGGCAGTTCTGTTCTTGCACTGTGCATTTGTGACTCCAGCTCAGACTAGGGCCCTTGTGGTTCGGATCACAACTTTCAGAGACAAAGTGAGTGAAAGCTCTGTTCTCACTTCTTAGCTGAGAGCTTCAGCAAGTTGTTTACCATCTCCACACTTAAATTACTTTATCTACAAAGTGGTAGTGAAGTTAGTAGAACGTGTGTTACACAACTTGCTGTGCAGGTTAAATAAGTCAATACTTAGCTTTTATACCTGGCTTACAGTAAGTATGCCATAATGATTATTATTACTTTTGGCATTTTTTCTAAGTTCAGACAAGTCCTTCCTTAATAGGAAATTATGACGGTGGTGAAGGAGTTAAGGAAATTATGGCACATCATCTTTATAATGAAAAGAATCTTTCCTATGAGTCTATAATGATTTGCAGAAAATGCTTGCTAAGTGAACACAGGCAGATTCCATATCCATACACAGTGTTATCTCCACTATATTAAAAAACCTCAAACAAAACTTATGCATAGTAAGGACTGAAGGGAATTATTCTGAAACATTAATGGTGGTACCTTTCATCTTTCCTAATGAGCAAAAGTGATGTCTACAGTGAAATCTGCTAGGGAGTGTGCTAGTTAACCTTTCATCTGGCCAAGTCTGAACAGGAAACAGGGTGACAAAATTCAGGGGGAGGAATATGTTTGGTAAAGGGGAAGGAGAGAAGAGGTGTACGAAAGACAAAGAGGGTGCTGCAGGAAAGGCGGGAAACAACAGGAAAACCGCTGTCCCTGCACACCTTGAGCCAGGAGCGCTGACTCCCAGTGCCCCACCCACCCCGGCAGGTCCAGCCGCCCCCATGGCTGAAAACCGTGGTGGTGGCTGCTTACATGGAGACTGCTGCGGCAGGGGACCCGCAGTGCCCACGCGGCTTGCTCACACATTTCCCTTTGGCGTGAGGCTGTGCCTCTGGGAAAAGATATTGCTTGTTAATGATCACAACTGCAAAGACGCTGATGAAAGTGTTACAAACACAAGTCTTTTCCTGAAATCAGCTTTTGTCACATGACATTGGTGACCCTAGTTTATGCTTCATGTATGCATATTTAATTACAGGGAGAAAACAACTTCCTCTTTTCTTCTTCCCTGACTGACTCATTCTCTGTGTGGTTATGTGCGCGTGTGTGTAGGGGGGTGAGTTTTTTTTTAATCACATGCAGCTCACAAGAGGAGGCAATGTAAGAAATTATTTTGGTTCTTAAACTCTAGCTTCTGTTCAGCCACCCTTGCTGTCTGGTGCGGTCGGTAATTTTAGCTGGGTGTCTTTCTGAATCTGATCTTACTCTAATTAGATTAATAGTGCTGTGGATGAACATATAGACCAGACTGGCAGGAGTTCTGCCAGGGACTCTGTTCATGAAACTTCTGTCTGCTAACTGTGCCTCTAAGACTAGGAAACGAGACAGTCCTAGTGCCTGTTGGTATTCTTCCAGTTTTTTCAATGAATCAAACATAGAGCTATCATTATTTATGAAACAGATCTCAGTCTTCAGGGAAGCCAACTAATGAAAAAAATGGGCACGTTTCTCTGGAGCACCCTGGATAGAACCCACCCCAAAACTGCTAACAACCAGCCTTAGGGTGCCTACCTGGGCTCCCCAAGGGCTGCTCAAGCCTAGCCAGAGTGAGGGGGGATTCCCGACCAGCTCTCTGCCACTCAGCCTGGGAGAACACCACTGAGGGCGGGCTAAGGCTACGTCTAGAAACACAATTAATCTGATTTCTTCTAAAATATGCAAATTCATTGTTGAATTAGAAAATAGCCAAATAAATTATTAATATTTTGGGATATAAAAAACATTTCTTTTTAAATTGATGAATGCATATAGTATACATTTTTCTATCTTGCATCTGTTACCTCATTTAATGAGTATTTTCCTATAGTGTTGAGAATACTTTGCAAGCATTAGTTTTAATAGCTGCTTAATATTCTCATCTAATATAATTTCTTTAATCATTCTGTTTGTTTTCAATATTATGAATTTTACAGTAATAAACATTTTTGCTAGCAAAACTTTTTCACATTTCATATAATTTTCTTGTAGGATATCAAAAGAAATTTCTAAACAAAGATATTAAAATTACTACCATCAGGGCAGGGGATTTAGCTCAGGCAAAACTGGGATTCAAATGCAGGTTCATCTTTTTTTTGTACCTGGAATCCAACTCTTCACCTTGCACTCGCCAGCAGGCGCCCCCACTGAGCTATGTCTTTGCATCTTGCAGGTTTCTCTAATTCCAAAGTACATTTGTGATGTTAATTTTATGTATCAACTTGGTGGGATCACAGAGCCCTGATATTTGGCCAGACATATTTCTAAATGGGCGAAGGTGCTTTTGGATGAGACTTACATTTGAATCACCGGACTTTGAGTAAAACAGACTGCCCCCTCCATGATGTTGGCTGACCTCATCCAATCAGTTGAATAGAAAAAAAGAGAAGATTATTCTTTAAGAGGGATTCAGCAGCAGACAGCCCTTGGACTTGAACTGTGCTGTCAGTTCTTTCCTGAGGGCACACACTGCAGGTTTTGGACTTGCCAGCCACCATAATCATGCGAGTCAATTTCTTAAAATAAATCTCTCTCTATATACATCCTTTTTATTCTGGTTTTCTGGAGAACTCTGACTAATATAACATTCTTTGGCTAGAAAGTGTTCAAAGTTTTTGATAGGTATCTTTAAAATGCTTCTCAAAAACCTTAACAATGATTCCACTTGCAGTATATATCATGACATAAACTGACAATTCACAAAGGAGAAATGCAGAGTAAAAATGCCTGTGTCACCCCCAGCACTCTCTCTTGATTTTTTTGGTACATAAATATTCATTAACACCTCCCCCACCATTTTCTTTTTTTACAGGACTGAGATTTTTATATTTAGCTTTCTGGAATTAATGTTAGTGTGTGGAGTGTGTTGAGGGTTGGATGTGATTTCTTCCACAATTGCTAATACACTGGCCTAGTGGCTTTTATTGCCAGATCCTGGGCTTTGGTTTTCTCATCTACAAAATGAGAACCAGACTAGGTATTATGGATTAAAAACCGGTGGTCAACTTAACACCAGTTGGATTACATCAGCATGGTGCTGAGCATAGATGTCACACCTGAGGAGAGCTGCCAGCATAAATAGAGATGTGGAGAAGGAGAAGAGAGGTGTGTTGAGGTATTAAGGCATCGAGGTGTTGTGAGGTCTCCTATGAGTTGCTGTTTGAGCCGTTGGTTCTCCTGGAGAAGCTCTGGTCCTCACATGAGCATCGCTTCCTGGCTCCGGAGGGGAAGACGTGTGCCGCTTGGTCTCCAGGATGAACTCCTCATGCCGGCTTCCTGGCATGTACTCGACTGTGCTAATTGTTGGAGGAGCTCGGGGCCTCCGTGTCGCTGAGGATGGCTGTGGTGCTTTTCAGGACAGCCCTGGTGTTTGTTGTTAGTGTGACTTCTCGGCTCCAGCATAGAGCCCTCAACCTACCAGCACAGCTCCTTCACCCCACTGGCACAGACTTCCTAGCTTCCACCACTGACCTTTGGACCTTCCCAGCACAGATCTGTAAAAGAGACTGGTGTGAGTCCTTCTTGTGGGCTCTAGACCTCCAGTTGGACTCGTGGGAGGCATTGTCATGAGCTCTGGGTCTTCATCCGGACTCATGTGGGACATTGCTGTGGGATTCAGGCCCTTGGCTAAATATTGTATGTCTTTAGTGTTGTGGATAGATTTCCTGGAGTCTCTTGTGTTAACTCTGGGTGACCATCATAAAATAATATTATAAACTCCATGTCCTGATTTAATGTTCTCTGTACGACCCATGACTACAGCATGAGGTGTGGTTTTCAACCTTCACTGCTCTTAGAATCACCTGGGGCACTTTGTGACACTAAAGTTGCTAGTACTTGACTCTGCTATTTTTCTTTTTCTTGGTGTGGGAGGAAACAAGGAATTACTTTCCTCACCCTTTTCTGGTCTTTTACATTTTAATGTGCAGACAGGTTTAAAAACACCCCGGCCTCCCAGAGCACTGGGCCATTCCACTTCCGCAGTCCAGACTGGAGCCAAATTTATCGGTGGTGTCTGTGAGCCACTGCGCTCCCGGCAGTAACCTCTGACCTGGCGGTGGGTTTGCGAAACGTGGGGATGGTCTGTTTCTTACACACGGCTTCCTGTGCATGCCTTCTGGGGCTTCCTGATTCACGAGGACACTTGGCTCAGACCCCAGTGGCCAGCTCTGCTTCTCTGCTGGGGCTTCAAAACGTGGAACTTCACACTTCTGTGGACTTGGATTTCTGTGAAAACCTTGCTAAAACCAAATCAGAGCAAAGCAGTATGCACGTCCTCTAGGGAAATCGGGCTCTTTTTGTTCGTTGCGTGTTTTTTGTTTCATTCTGGTCACACTGTGCCTGTCCTTACCCACCTGCTGCCTGTCCTGTGTGGTCACCACCTGTGTGACCCATTGCCTGTCCCCACCCAGCACTTCTGGCAACCCTCGCCCACCTCACTCACCTCAGCTGGGATCTGCACAGCTCAGGATGCACGGCAGATTCCCCTGCGGAGCTTTGAAAACAATACTGTTGCTTGTGGTCCTACTCCCAGCAATGCTAAATTAGTCTTGAGATAAGATTAAAAACATCATTGCTTTGTATTCCCCTGGTGATATGTAACTAGATTTGAGAACTACTGCCCTGGGAGATGGTGATACAGATTCAACTTATATTTAGAGAGAGAGATATTGCTGAGAAAGAAAATTATGGACCCATTAATGATTTTTTTTAATAATCAAGGGGAAAGAATAAAGATTCAATGGCCTATTGTGAATAAATGATACTCAAGTACTATTTTAACATAGGCTCAAGTAGGAAGCATACTTGGGTCTGAGTTTCTTGACAGAACAGCCAGATACAGGTGGAATGAGCATGAAAACTCCAGATTAGCCTATGTAGAATCTGGGTGGGCCGAAGGTCTTGGAAAACTTGGAGGGAAGTTGGGTCAGTATTGGCATTCTGGAGCATAAACCTAGCTGGGGTGGGGGTGAAGAAGGTAGTGACTTTCTGGTTCTGCACAAAGAGTGTACTCAAGGGAATGACCTAGCTGGTGTTTGGGAACACGAATGTCAAGATGAAACCACACAAACAGAGGAAGAAGCATCACATGATGGATCTGTCTGCAGGGAGTCAAGGGCTTGAAAATAGGGAACCAGTGCAAGGTTATTCATGGGGAACTTTTCCTTCTTTGTTCCTCCTACTGGAGTGTGAGCCCCATGACAGCAGAAATGTGTCCTTACGTTGTTAACCACTCCATCTCAGCACATGTCACAGGGACTGTTGCATAACAGCAGGTTCTCAAATATTTTGTAATTGGTGATGCTCTGTCATAGCACAGCCTACATCTGCATTCAGTGTGGTCTTGGTCTGCGCCCTTTTGCTGGTGAGAGGCAGGTGCCAACACGGTCTCCTCTCTGGGGTGTAGGGTGTGTGCATAGAGGGGCAGTTCTAGGCTGACAGGCCAGGCCGTTGGTTGTCATGTTATGAGGAGAAGGGACCCGAAGTGGGGAAAGCGGGATGACACGCTGTCTCAGTCTCACCTCACTGTCACCAGCACCTGCCTGCAAGGAGAGAGGCCCCTGGATGCGGACAGTTCCTGAAAGGGAAATGGCTGGGACTACCTGCACTGATGCTGAGAAAGTAGTCAGCAGACCTTAAAAGGGGCCTGGTTTTCCTTCACACACACACGGAGGGCTTTCCCAGTACCTTTGTAAGTTTGCGTCTTAGCCAGACACTTCAAGGATTGCCTTTCCAACTTGGAATAGGTTTTTCTCAGCTTTAGAAAAGCTGCAGTGAGCTATTGCCAAGGCAACGTCATATTTGGCCTGATCCACTTTAGGCATGTCCAGTCAGCTGGAGGGGTCAGCTGGAGGAGGAAGTAAGCCTTTGTAAGGAGCTAATTTCTGCCACGATCCTGACACTGCCTCTCTCTTCAGGTAAATGCAGTTTGTTATGCCTGATAACTGGCTCTGCACTGCATGCACGTGGGCCGTTCCTTCACTTATCATGTGCTCTGACTACTCCCGTATTCACTACGCTTACTGATTCACAGAAATGGAGTTTTAGAATAGCTTTTCAGGGACAATCAGAGGGATCAGTCTTTCCCATAAGTTCTCCCGGTTGGATGGTAGCAATTACCTCCTAACTGGCCTTTCTGTTTCCATTCTTACCTCTTGCAACTCAGGCTCTTCACAGCTCAGCCACAGTGATCTTTTAAAATCCTAATCTGCCAAGTCACTCCTCAATTTAATTTACTTTAGTGTTTTTCCCCCACTTCTATCAGGAAAAGTCCAAGCCCCTTAACAGGGTGTTTAGTCAGTCCCAGGTTCACTCACAGTGCTCCCCGCTAGCCCAACTGACTCACTGTACTATTTTCTGTCCCTTTAATCCCTAGCTGTGGTCTCAATTCTGATGATGCTGTCTCTGTGCAGATCACCTTCCATAAATTCTGTTACTTCATGGAAACATTCAACATTACAGATATGCCCACATTTCTAAAATGTGACAAAATTCAACCTCACCGATGGGTCCCTGGCAGTGGGGTTATGAGAAGAAAGACTGGAGAGAAAATGGGAGGCTCTCAGAGAAGCAGTGGCACAAAAGAGGTTTTACTTAAATAATACTGATGTAAGATTCATTTCATATGAAATGCTATGACATTAGCTCTAGGTAGGCTGTGACAAATTAAGGAGTCATATTGTAATCCCTGGAGTAACCACTTAAATATACACAATAAGGAAATATAGGTTTAAAAATCAATGGAGGAAATAATGTACTAAATACTGTATCAATTCAACATTTAACAAAAAGAACTGAAGAATCCATGAGAAATATAAAAGCAAAAAGCAAGTCATTATAGATATATTAGGGCCCTCCAGAGAAGAGAAGCAGTGGGAGATAGATACTTTTCACTTATGGTATAAGTTATTTTATTTTGCTTTCCCCCTTACTTATCCCAGAAAACTAATTATCATTGATTATATTAAGCAAATATAGTAGAATACATTCCTCTTGTCAATTTCCCATGTATTTATTCTATACTATAAATTGTATCCAGAATGTATTTCAGAAATTAGAATCCAGTCTCCTCCTTCCACATTTTACTTAGTGCAAATTTACAGTCCAGCTCTCTTCCTCTACATATTATTCCTTCTGTTTCTACCTACTTTTCAGGTTTTTGCTCATAATCCCAACTATACCCATCCCTTCCAATTTAGGGTTTGTAGTCTGTTAAGGATACATTCCTGGGTTTACCCCCTAACTGGCCTTTCTGTTTCCATTGTAAGAGTTCTTTTGTAAGAAAATAAAGATCTCAAAAATATTCTCATGCAAAACAATGATCTGTCATCAGACAGGATTCTTTTCTTTAATCTTTAAAGAAAACTGCACATCCAAACTATCTTAATCACATCTGGACCATCTGAATCAGTTCCTCTGGAAAATCACAGAACCGAGCTATTTTGAAAGGTCTATTGCTTTTTAGGATTGAGCTTTTGAGAGGAGATGCATTTGGAGAAGCTCAGTTCTAGCAGAGAGTAAGCTAACTGTGTGACCCAGGAATTGGGTGTGAAGGGGAAGGTGAGAGGTTGGGCTTGTAGAGAGATCAGTTCTGTGAGGTTCCTTTCGTCTTTATAGCCACATGGATCAGAGAAAATTCAAGTTTTCTTATTCTTGGTTTTTAGGAAAATTTGCTATTGAAGAGGTGCCAGCTGCCTCTGTATTAGTAGAGATAAGTTACTTCGTGAAGAACCATTAAACACTCTCTTTAAATTACTCATGTATGTTACAGTAGATAAAAAGGAAAACCTTTCTTTTTAGCATGACAAAGGCTGGCCCTGAAGGAAACTTGGGAGAGTGGTCAAGGGCCCAAGAATTCTCTGGGAAGAAATGATTAAAAATTGACCCATCTTTTTTTATATGTAACATCATTATTGAGACATAATTAACATATGCAACAAGTGCTCTTTCTCATTCTCTTTTACTTAGAGGTTAAAACTTAGTATGGTGCCCAGGCCGGCCCCAGATTCCTGGACTCAATAAATTCTCCTGCCTCAGCCTTCTCAGTATCTGAGACTATAGGTGTAAACTTGGCTAATAAGAACTTTTGAAATGCAAAACCAAATGATCTTTTGTGCAGTCATGGATTTATGCAGCTCTCCATACTAACTTTCAAATGGCTTCAGTACCTCACAGAGAAGCCCCATATTCATCAGCAGGAACTTCACTCCTCTCACACTAGCACCAGGCAATCAGTGGTCTCCTCTCTGTCTCTACCGAGTTGTTTATTCGGGATATTTTTTACAAATACAATCTACAATGTGTGACTTTTCATTCTCTAGGTTCTTTCATTTAGGATAGTGTTTTAAAGATTCATTCATGTTGTACATGTATTAATACCTTACTTTAAAAAAAGATATCTCTTTGCTTTATTCATAATTTTATCAACTGACTACCTTAGCAATATAACTTTCTTTTGCCTGTTTTAAAAATTGTGATAAAAGATACATAAAATATTTATCAAATTTAAATCATTTTAAGTGTATAGTTCAGTAGCAATAAATACATTTATACTGATTTTTACTATCTCCACTACCCATCTCCCAACTTTTTCATCACTTTTTTCAGAAACTAACAATGACTTTCCATTCTCTTTCCCCAGACCTTGGTAAACATCTTTTAAATTACTTACTATAAGTGAAATCATACAACCCTTGTTCTTTTTTTATTTTAAAGAGGGTAAAACAAAATATAACCAAACAGAACAAAGCAGATCAAAAGAAAACAATGTGACACAGGTTTCAAAGCAAGACAACAGTGGCTACCATGTCTCTTGTTTTCTTCTAAAGAGTTGTCTATATCTTCACACACGATGAGTTCATACAAAGCAAAACAGTGTAAAACTGATCAGAACAGAATAATGAAGGCATTACAGGCCTTCAAAACCAGACAATAGGAAAATCAACAATGGCTACCGTAATGTCTTTTGTTCTCTTCAAAATAGCTGTCCATACTTTCATGTATGTTGAAATTAAATAATACAAAATAAACTAAAACCACTATAAACAAACAATAAAAGCATTACTGGATTTCACAGCATGATCATACAGAATCATCAATGGATACCACAATGCCTCTTTTTCTTTTCTTTTCTTTCTTTTTGGTACAGGAGATTGAACTTACAACCTCGCAGGCGCTTATGCCACTAGCTTCATCCCTGGCCCAATGTCTCTTTTTTCTTCAAAGTAGCTGTTCATATCATCACACATAATACAATTGATTCTCGTACACATTAGGAGAAGTTCAAGGCATTTATAAGCCTCTACATGTACATCTATCCTTTCTACATTAGAGGGCAAAACAAAACAAAACAAAACAAAACAAAACAAATTACTAGAAAAACGAGAAACAAAAAAGACAACAATAGCCAAGAGTCCAAAACAATGACGATATAGGCCTCCAAAACAAGGTGGTAGGAACATAACTAAGGTTGCTATTTTACATAGTGATCTTCAAAAGAGTTCCTCAGATTATCAGACACAAGCATGCAAAACTGATCCAATCCTATGAATGTTAACTATTTTGTTCTAAGACCTAATAGAATTTATAGCACACTCACCTTAGTTATATTAAGTGTGTTTATATACATTCAGATATTTTTCTTTTACAACCTTTGTTCTTTTGTGTTTAGCTTATATAAATGGCGTTATGTCTTCATTCATATTGTAGCATATAACAGAATTTCCATTGTTTGTATATATCATGATTTTTAAAAATATTTATTTTAAAGAGAATAAAACCAAGCAAAATAAAACAGAATAAAGTCAATCAAAACAAACCAGTGTAAGTGACTTCAAAACAATAGGAAATCAACAATAGTTACCATGTTTCCTGTTGTCTTCAGAATAGCTGCAGATACCTTCAGACATAGGGAAAATTAAACAAAACAATAGAATAGAACCAATGAAAACAAAACAATGAATGCAATAAAGAACTTCAAAACAAGATAAGTGCAAATCCAAAATGGCTAGCATAGTATATCTTGTTATCCTTGAGATAGCTGCCCGTGCCATTGGATATAATAAAATCAAACAAAACAAAACAAAACAGAACAGAACAGAACAAAACAAAACAAAACAAAACAAAGCCCAAGCCAGCAAAACAATGAAGATGATACAGCACTTCAAAACAAGATGATAGGGAATTAACAATAGCTATCACCCTTAGGAGATTCCCTATAGTGTGTTACATTGCGAATTGTTATCCTCTGAATAGATGGCCAGACTACTGGCTTTAGACCTGCAAAGTCAATGAAACACTAAACACTATAAGTATTAAATGTATTTTACCTCAATAGCTATCATGGCAACCTGTGTTTCTCTGGATGAGCTGGTTGCATACAGAGTAGGGGTGGCAGTGGTTTGTTTCTTCTTGTTTCCTAGGCCGCGTGCTGGAAGGGGCTGGCATCTGGCTCTCTCCTCAGCAACCTACACGTGGTGCTGATTCACAGGGAGGGCTTGCTTCTTGGTGA